>VDFB02271358.1:229230936-229473932 GCA_007258455.2 Sequoia sempervirens
TTTGGTCTCATGGAATGCTATGATTAACACACAAAATGGATTTTTTTTTATCATATTTAGGGTTTAGAAAATTTCAAACAAATGCAATTTGAAATCAACAAATTGGGAGCAAAATTTACCAACCTGGTGTTGTGGAGGTTGAGGGTTATGCACTGTGGCTCAGTCAAAGGTGGTGTGTCAAGAAGCTTCACCCTTGGGAGTTCGTCATTCGCTGTGTTTCCTTCACATGCTTTGTTCACGTTTTCCGCTGACAAAAATATTGTTGGTTCAACAGTGACATTCTTTTAAAAAGCCCTATTTCAATGGGTTTGAGCGAACCCCCACTCCCTCGAACCCATTAAAATATTATCTAATCGTTGACTGATGATGGGTTTGCTCAAACTACTAGTTTGATCGAACCTTATGGTTCGAGTGAAGGCCTTAAAGGGTTCGCTTGAACCTACAAGTTCGAGCAAACCCCCTGAGTTAGAGCAACCACACAAAAATAAAGTTTCCTTCCTCCATCAAATTATAAACCACTTATGTGGCTTCACCCAAGTGAAGGCAATGGAGATTCATGAGGAGGAGTACAAAGGAGCAAGTTCATTCGGCTTCCCTTTGGGAAACCTTCTCTTTGATTTCTTCTTTGGTTCTTTCCTTTCTTGCTAGAGTCTCTCCCTCCTCAGGTTCTTCCTCACTATGATTGACAATTATTGGCTATTTCTCCTTTCTTCTTTCTTGCCACCTTAGGAGTCTATAGTTTCCTTGGTAGGGGAAACAATAGTGCCAAATGATCCTTCTCTTATTTTATCCTTTTCAGTTTCCTCTATAGGCTCTAGTAGCCTCATCATTGGGAAAGGATACCACAACCATTTGAGGGAGTGGGCTATGACACCTTGTGCTCTTGTCTTTATATCATCAATTTCATCCACATATCAATCTTTATTGAAGATTGGTTGGTTATATACTTGTTGTTGGTGGTAGATAGGATCTAAAAACTTCCCATATTCTTTTAATTCTTTTGAAATGTGGGCCTTTGTGCAATATTTTATCATTTTTACTGTTAATCAACAATAGTCTTTCATTTGCACTTCAAATTCTTCTTCACAATTGGCCCAATGATCTTCAATCTTAGGTTCATGAATAAATAATGAACCTATCACCTTCCCAATCTTTTCAATCGATTCAAACCAATGTCGAGCATCATTATACAACACAAGGCTATACTTTGATAGTTCCACATTAGCACTCTTTTCATTTTGCATATTTGCACATGAATACACTTGTATTTGGATTGGGAAGTTGTATCCAGACTTATGTTTTCTAGCAATGAGCTGGTGGATTTCATTCACTCGTCTACATACTTCTAATAGAATAATATTTTTTGAGTGGTATCTCAAAATCTTATAAGGAATCTTGTGGAAGCCTATCACCCTAATGTATGTGAGTCTTGAACTAGATATACTAGTTTCCTTATATTTTTAATGCTTCCATGGCTTCATTGGAAATTCTTATGCTGAATTCTCCCTCCAATCCTCTAATCACAACATAAATAAAGTTGTCATTGACAATGTAGAAATGTGTATAGCTATCCTCCAACTTCAATTGAGGATAATTCTCATAGATATTAACTTCTTCAAGCTCAAAAGAACCCACTTTGTCCAATCCTGGGAAGGAAGCTTGAGAAGATAACAAATAAAAAAGGTAGGAGGTCATGTCTAGAACTTTGATATTGTGAGAACAATGCTCAACTAATCATGAATAGTGTCACTTATAAGGGTTTCCTAATCAATTTTCTTCTTTGTGGAATCATTGATGGTTAAGATGAATTTCACCATCCATGGATAGAAATCCATGGCATGGGGATATCCATACACTTTTCTAAATAGGACAATCAAATCCTTGATATCTTCCTTAAACTCACTTCAATATTACACCTTAGCCATCTTGAGGGATACTTTTTTGGGAGTGATCAACATATTATTTTTAATGTAATTTAGGTTGTTGGCTTCATAATCATCAAAGTATTTAACTGTCTTCTTCACATCCACTGCCTCATACTAGGGTTGAGCAAAAATTCTAAAAAATTTCTCAATCATGTCAGGAGTTACATCGAGGAAAAATTCTCCTGATGACTCCATCACCTTTCTAGTTCTATGGTTATAGTAGTGAGCACATGTAAGTAAAAACATTGGAGACTGTTCACGATTACAAGGAAAGTAGTTGCTTGCACTAATCCTGAATTCACTAGTGTTGCTGCAACACATGTTTTGGTTTCTTCATTATCAATCCTTTGTTTGAATATTTCCATGTCCACATTCAACTGAGATCAATATCTTTGATCTCCATGTATGGGGAGAATATCTTGGATGGTGGATGGTAACCTTTATATTGGTACTTTATTTTTGTTGTATCCTTTGGTTGCATGTCTACTGCATGTACAAACACCCTATGTTACCATTCACTCATATCATAAGAAAGAAACCTTCAAAAACCAAGTTATATTAGTCCAAATACATTCCATACTTATAAAATAATAAATTTTTAAGAGAAGGTTAAAGATCATACAAACTATTAGGGATCGTGCCTTGGGCCTACCCTTCACCTCTTGTCAAATAATTAAAACACCCTTGGTGAGAAAATATTGATTCAAGTTTTCATCCTTTCGGAGGTCAGGTATCAAGGATATCTCTTACCTCTTATCCAATGGTTCAATTGTCCCTTATTAGCCTAAGCCATGTTTTTGGCCATTTGGAGGTCGGGTATTGGGTCTACCTCATACCTCATGTTTGCAATGTTTTGAAGGACTTAAGGAGAAATTTTGACTACCAACATTTGGAAGGCTTTGAAACTATTAGGAGTTGGGAATCAAGGATACCACCTAACTTATGTTTTAAGGTTTTAACACTTAATAAAGGAAACCTTTGGGTCCCAATGCTCGAACATTGTTCTTCTTCACTATGTTGATCTTTGTAAGATTTCTCAAGAAGCATGTTTTTGAATTTACTCTATGAAAAGGAAAAGGTGACTTTTTCTTAAGGTTTCAGGTGTCAGAGGTTGGGATTTCCGCATGCCTTCTACCTCTATAAGAAATTATGTGACGACCAATCAATGACACCTAAAAGGAGTTCTTAAAAAAGAAGGAATTTTTCTAAGTGTTTAGATGTGATATTGAGGATTGGAGATTGGGAATACCTCTTACCTTTCTACCTCAATAAGAAATTTCATAAGCGGTATGTCCAATTAGTGATGCCTGAAATGTATTTAAGGATTTCACAAAGTCTTTAGAATTGGATTTTGAAAGTCAGATTTTCAGATATTGATTTACTCATTTTCTAAAAGGGCTCACACCCAAAGCATGTGATTATTTAGGTAAAGGGTTAGGGATCATGGATCAGAGGTTCACTATATATCTTGTCATATCATCGGCTTAACAAGTAAGCCGATGGTTTGAAACTCGATGCCCGATAGGGTTTTTAAAAGTGCTAAGCCAATAGGAAAGCATCATCCAAGATGAGGCTCGACACCCAAAGATGTCATAAATGTCCTTGACTGATGCATTAGAGAAAGAATCGATCTAGAAATGACGGGAAACAAAAAAATGTAAGAGACCAAAAATAAAGAAAGGAAAAAATAAAAATCAAAGACTAAACCAACAAAAAAATACAAAGCAACAAAACATGAGCAAACCCAATCACACCTAATATAGGAAAAATGAAGAGGAGGTAGACATTGCAAAATTGGTTTTAGTCTAACCTGGAAAAGAGGCATGGGAGGGGGAAAGAACGGGCACCAGGAATCGGGGGCAAGTGTGGGAACACAAGCATGAGCAAACAAACACCGCAAACGATCACAACCAGGCATGAACATACAATGAATGAGTGCACCCACGAGCAATAAACACAAACATACTAGCGAAACAAGCAAAACCAAATGGCCATACCAACCACAAATGTGAGAAAGAACACAAATGAGCACCCGATTTGTTTTTGAAAATACTAAATGCAACAAAAAAAAAGAAAATGGGGCACACACTAGATATTATTTTATGTTTTAATGATAAAAATAAGAACACTTTTGTGTGTGAAACATTTCACCTTCTTAATCTTATCCATTTTTTCAAAACTTTAGTAGTCTAGAAAGTATATTTAAAGTACTAAAATCCTTGTTCTTGTCATATATATTTAAATTTTGAGTGCATATATCCCAAATTACTCTCCAAGTTTAGGTTTAATTGATTTTTTTTTTAAATGCCACTTTTGACCCTATTTTTGTGTAACACTTTTATGCACTTACTCCTAAATAAATAAAAATGTATTGATAAAATCATGTAAGTTTATTCGAATCTATAATATACAGGTGATCCCACAATACTGGTTTACAATTTTTGGCCAAACTAGACACTAAATTGATTTTTTCTAACTAAATCTTCACTTTCGAGCACCTATAGTGGATAAATCGTGAGGGATTTGGAGATGATGCAAACTAGTGATTTGTGACATTTTGTATGTAGATTCTAAATATATTTTTTCAAAATTTTGGAATCAAATTTGCTTTTTCCATCTCAAAACTAGTTTTTCTAGTAAACACCATTTTTAAGGAGTGGCGTCATCATATACATAACTTTTTTTCCATGAAGGATAAAATTCAATTTTTTTTTAATTTAGATTTGTAACTACATATCTAGTGATTCCAATTTGTTTCATAGTGTTTTATTGAATATATTTTCCTTAATCAAGTTTCAAAGTCAAACCAATTACAATTCAGACATAGGTACTATATACAACATAACTTTTTGTATTAATCAAAATTCAATTTTTTGTTGGATCAAGGAATTCAATATTAGTGCACTCATATTTTTCAAAAATTTTTTGATAATTTTCTATTTTTCCACATGTGTAGAATAAAGAGCTTGATTTTTGGTGAAAAACCTATGTTTAATCAAACTAAAAAAAAACACATAATAAAACCAAAACATATTAAAATTATATTTGTTGGATAGCTCTTCTCGAGGACTACCATCATCCAGTTGGGTATGTGAAGTCTCCTCCATTTTCATCCTCAACTCGAGCTCTGAAGGGAAAATTTTGGAGTTTTTTAGTGCCAAAGGAGAAGGGGGGAAAAGGGGGGTTCGAGTGAACCCCCTTTACACAACCCTTTTCTTTGCTTTTTTTCTCGAGAAAGGTGGACCCAACATTTTGATGGGTTTGCTCGAAGGTGGGTTCTAGCGAACCCCCTTTGGGTTTGCTTGAACTAGATGTTCATTTGAATCCCCAAAAACCAATTTTTTTTGCATGAGGCTGTTTTTTGTAACTTTTCCTTCCTCACTGGAATTGTAAACCAGTTTTGTGGGTTTAGCCATCTCACATAGATTTATTTAGTGAGAAAATAAATCAATGGAAATTTTTTAGAGACAATTCTCACCAATATTATGCAACAAAACTATCATATAAAAAAGTGAAATACAATTTTTTTTTAAAAGTGCTTTATGCATATTATTTGTAGACCCTAGAACTAATTAGACCATGCATACAAGTTGTGAAAGATTATCTATTCATTGGTGCCAACACCAAGGGATAAAGGATATTATTTGGAATAAGGGGTGGATGATTTTCTTTAATATTAGAAGTTGAATACCAAAAGTAAAATAATATTTCTAATATAAGGTGTCAAAACAATAGTCTCCACTAAGAACGAATTAGATACTAAGAACCATAATAACACATACTAGCTAAGGACAATAAATTTTTATCACCCCCATGAAAAAATAATGAAGTGACTTGATATTTCTCTTGATAAATCCATTGTAAGTTTTTCCTTAATGAAAATCTAAATTATTTTTGAATTTTAATGTATATTTATTCAAGGTTGAGTTTTGCATGATTGTTAGAGATATGGGGAAATGATTAGAGATGGAAATTGGAGGAATATTGCTTCCTACATGAGTACATTATTGATTATCCAATTTGATAATAATATAAAATGATCCAATCTCTCTAAAATTGAGATGAAACCAAGCCTTCAATTAGAAAACATGAACTTACCATGTCTTAACTTGAAATGTTGATGAACAAGCATTGAAAAAATTGAAAAAATCCATTTGAGACTTGTTGACATGTTTCACCTTACCAAACTTTTGGTCCACCAAGAGAAATACATTGAAGTTATTTCCCAACAAAATTTTTACATTTGGATGGTTATTCATGACCATCTCTAATCTATAACATAATTTTTTTGGGGGAAATTTCCCACTAACATATAAATATTGAAAATCATGTACATGGAAGAAAAAATGCAAATCATACATAGTTACCAATTTTATCCTAAACTAATCAATTCTAACCTATGGGATGAGGATGACCATATGATGACTAGTCTACTTGAGACACTTGTACACTCCACACAAAATCCATTCAACTTATGTCATCATTAAACAATTCTTTGAATTCTTGGGTACACCCAACGTTGTTTCCTAAAGAAAAATGATAATAGATTTTTAGATCTCAAGTTGATGATTTAGCAAGAATTTTTCTCTCAAGGGTATTGATGCCCCTAACATTTCATTATAAAATATTCAAGGTCCTTGAGGAAGGAACCCACCCCTCCTTGGTTTCAATTTATCCAAGGTAAATTTCTTACTAGCAACCATTTCTTTTTCTACCTTTTTTCTTGTTAGTTTTTATATTAAGTTTAGTTTTTTGTGAGTTTGATTTTGAAATGGTACACATATCATCTATTACCAAGAGATTTTTTCCTAGAAAAAATTATCTTCTACTTCTTCCATATAATATTCAATCACTTGTGTAATACCCTTAGTAAATGAATTTAAAAATTCCTCCTCTAGATTGACACCATATTCTTCAAAAACTATGCATTTTTTAGTTATTTTCTACATAGATAATACCTCCACATAAGATTTTATGTCTTCTTGAGGCTCTCTATTAGATCCCTAAGGTATATAATGGATTTCCCCTTTCTCCATGGAATCTATATTTGGTTATTGTGTTGGATTCTCCTTTCTTAAGGGGGAATGGTTCTTGTCTTCAATTAACCTCCTATTATAGCTATGAAATTTAAAGCAAAATGGACTTAATTCTTCAATTTGAATATTTTGGTGTTAAGATCCCAATTTTTATTCAAAGAGTGGATTTTGGGAAATGGATGTAAACATCCACCTTTACAAACATTCATGAAAAAATGTAACCATTCACTTTCACAGCATTTGAGTGTTCATATTCAAATACCCCCAATGTATTTCCAAAATTTTACAACATTGAGAGGTACCAATATTTTGTTATTAGGTTGTGTAATATAATCCATGAAGAGACCAAATTCATCCTCACTTCTACTACATTAAAATGTGGCTACCAAGCTTGTAAATATAATCTTGATCCATTACTGATCCACGATCCTCTAGCAAATAATTTATCTTTGGATTCACCATTCAAGGTTTTTTCCATACAGAAACCCTTTGGGAAAAAACCACTCCAATTGTTTTACTCTATTTTTCTACTACCTTCTATATAAGAGTGTCCCTAGAAAGTCGAAGCCTCTAGAATTTTATTATATTGAAAAAGTTTACAAATATGGATCATGTGATTAATTGATTATAAGTTAGACTAATATGTATCTCCTTATAAACACTAATGATATCAATAATAATCTCGAAGTATGAGCACTAATGAGACAAACAATATGATCCTTATGAGTTCTAAGATGACCAATACTTAGCTCCTTTTGTGTATTAACATTAGATAATAAATTAGATATCTAAATGAGAAGCCAATGATGGAATAATAAGAGTTGTAAATTAGAAATCCACCTCAAATATTACATCCACACTAAAGTTTAATCATTAAATAAAAAGGGTCACAAATGTTGGAAGTCAAGGTATAACTTGCAACAATATGAACTTATTAAAGTGGTTGCGAATATAAAATTATATATTCAAGATTACCATAGAAATATTAAGTGATTGAAAATTGCAACAATGAAAGAAAAATTACAATACCACAAGTCATCAAACACAAGTGACACAATATATACATGGAGAAACCCTTGTGGGAAAAAACTCCACACCCAAAGAAATCTGATGTTTGTATTAATCTTCAAGGAAATACATCAATACAACAATCCTCTATGTAATTTTACAACACTTAGTCACTTTGACAACCTACAAAAAAACTCTTACAAACCACCATCTCAAGGATCCAATATATAGAATTTTGTGGGAGAGAATACCACAAATGGTATCCCCAAACAACAAACAAAACCACCTAGAAAAACACACACCCCCCTTAGTGGACAACCCATAAACATGGCATAAAATGTTAAATGATCACATGGCCTTCACATGGGCACATAACGGTCCATAGTCAATCAAATTTGGTCAAACTAAAGTGTTCCACAACTCTCTAACGTCTCCAATGACTTTATGCAAGAACATGCACCAACATGCAAACCGGGGTGCCCAACCATGCAAGAGCATGTAAAACATGCAATTAACATGCAAGCAAATGCACACCAAAGTGGTCCCCACTCACAAAGTTGGATGCCCAAGAGGAATATTCTCCCAGGATTCTTTGTAACCACCACTGTAATAGGTTCACCTCTTTGAATGCAATTATAATTTGTCATAGGAAAATACATAATAAATATTTTGTACCTCATGTTCCCTAGAACACTTTCTAAAGAATGTGGAGACACATAAATCAACTTAGGATAGAAATTATAATGTCATATATCCTAACATTCTCCCACTTGACATTATGCATTGAAATTACATCCATGAGATACAAATAAAGTAAATAATCAAGCACAGTGATCAAGGCCCATGGCCTTCTTGCACCAAGTGAACTTATCTGTGGTCACTAGCTTTTTGAGAGAATCTACAACATTATCCATGTCAACCTTCTCAATCAAAAACTTACCATTCTCAACCATTTCTCACACAAAGTGATATTGAACATCAACATGCTTAGTACAAGCATGATACATAATATTTTGGCTAAAGATATGGCACTCTGGATGTCACATCCAATCCTCACTGTCCTACAATCAAAACTAATACAATTACTAAGTCTATGTAACCAAACCACATCTTTAGAGGCATGTGTAGCAGCCATATAATCTGCTTTGGTGGTGGACAATGCAACTCTAGGATGCCTCTTACTCATCCAACTCACTGCACCTCCAAACAAAGTAAAACAATAGCCAATAGTGAACCTTCGACTATCCAAGTCACCTACCCGATCTACATAAAAAAAAAACCCTGTATGTCCAATCAATTATCCATATCATCAATACCATGATAAACCAAATAGTAATTTGAAATACCACATAAATATCTAAACACCCTCTTAACAAAATTCTAATGCTCTCTACCAAGGTTAGACATTGTAATGGTGTAAATTTGAACCTAGTGCAAATTCCCATTATATTACCCTCATTTTAGCCTTACAAGTTTGATAATGCAAAAAAATGATGCATTTCCCCTGCTTCACACACGTTTCCTTGTCATTTTGTGTTAGTGAGGGAATTTATGTTTGGGATTCCCACACATCACACTTTTGTCCTAACAAGATTCATGTGTTAAGGAAAATTGGCAACGCTATGTTTTTGGCCACCTGACGAATGTAACGTCCTTCTTTGAACTTTGACCACCGGGAATGACCTTTTGCCTCCAAATTATCCATTTAAACTTCATTCCTTCATTCTATCAACTCATTCTCAATCTCTCTAGCTTCTATATCACTTCATTCTTCACTCTCTTGCCCATCCACTTCAATTCTACACCATTTTTTTTGTCCTAGTGCCATTGTTATTATAGGTTGTCAAAGATCTACTTCATTGGTGTGGTGGTTTTGTTCTTATTCTTACTCTCTTGGCTTCATGAGCTCACAAAAGGGGGGTAATATTGGTTTATTTACTTATTTGCATTATCTTACTTGTAGAGTAGCATCCAAGTTTTCTTTGCACTCTACTATCTTGTGTCTATTCTCTTTATTGCTTTATTAATTTGCTACATCTTGTGGTCTATCAACTATCTGTGGAGGTGGGAACACCAAAATGGGGGTTTGACTAAGGAAAACCTCAAAACACAACCACAACATTTTTCTATTACTATGTGTGTAGGTGCAATTCAATTGTGTGGAGCTTATTGGAGAACTGGACCTTCAATGAGTTGGCATTCTTCTTCTTTCTTCCTCGTTATTTTTGTCATCAAGATAGTTTATATTTATAAGTTAATTTTTTTTTCCTGCATTTTTGTGCGTTTCGTTTAAACTATCAAACTTGAACTCTTGGGTTGTCAACAAACCCGACATGTTTCACTCCATAGACTCAACCCTTTGTCCATATGAGATGCTCATGTGTGCCTGAGACTCCAACGTTGCACACTTAAGTTTGAGACCTCTGTGGTCTGCTCACCTGTGTCTAGAAAACTTGTCATAAATTATATGGAAAATAGAATCCAATTTTCCCTTCATTTTCAACTTATTAGGCATTCTGAGGTAGTTAAGGGTAGTTTTCTCCCTTTAGGCTCTTTGGTGTCCTAGAGACTTGGAAGTAGAAAATCCCCCTTCTCTACATTTTGGTGAACCCAACATGAATGTCTTTCTTTTCATTTTCTGTGTGTCAAATTTTTTTTCACTCACATCTTGGGTGTGTTAAAAATTCATGTTTCATGAGGCTTTATGAGCTTTACAACCTAATCTATGACTTCCACACACATTGTTAGGAGTCTTCAACATATAAGAATAGAATCTAGGAAGGTCACTTTTGGTAAGAGTGGTCCCTCTTTCAAGGAATTGATTTTGAGGATGTCTACTAGATTTTCCAGCTCCTTTGGGGAAGCTACTACTCATATTCCTACACCCCCTACTTCTCCTTTTGCTTCATGTGTGGAGGAAGATGTTGCTCTTATGGTCCCTATGGAGTAACTTCTTTCCCTAGATAGAAGGCTTGGAGAGTTTGAGTGGCATTTTAAAAAAGATGAGTCTTGTTCAAGCAATTATTATTGTTAAAAGATTAAGAGCCATGTTGGATAAGGATCAGAGGTGTATAACTTCTCCGAGATCTTGCAGACATTATGGATACTCATGTCCCAGCCTATAATCCTAACTTGGGTGTTACCTGAGATGTCAGTTTTAAGACCGTTGCACAACAACTAGAAGTCTCAATGCCTAAGGTGTCAATATACATGGCTGAGATGGGTCCTTCAACTAACATCATCTTTGTACTTGAGTAGACTTTCACTTTCAAAGTAAACAAGGTACCTTTAGGCTTTAGTTCTTCCACTCCTAATGTAGCTTTTGGTGGTAATACTAGAGTCCCTACTGGTCTTGGTGTTGGAACCTCTACTGGTATGGGGGATGGTGGCTTTGGTTCCTCTGGACCTACCTCATCCTATTTTCTTGTCTTGAATGCTTTATTGTAAAACATGTGATGAATGTAGAAATAGTTGGAAAACCTATCTAGCTCTTCTTCAACTTAGTCTATGTTCCAGCCATTTTGTGGCCGTAGTCCTTTGTATATTTCCATCCTAAACACTCCTATATCTCATGGAATGCATATTCCTAAGTTTGAAAAGTATAGTGGTCTTGGAGATCCTCAGACACATGTGTCAGTATTCAATGCCATGTGCACTAATTTCTTCCACCATGAAACTTTGATGGAAATGTTGTTTTCACGTAAGGGAATTTTCCTTGAGTGGTATTGTTCCTTAGTGGTTAATTCTATCTTCTTATTTGATCAATTGGTGAATCAATTCCTTAGATAGTTCCAAGCTAACATTGGAATAGAGATAGTGTTCTCTAATCTTGTCTGATGCAAGCAAGGGGACCATGAAAAGGTTACTGACTTCATCATTCATTATCAAGTGTTATTTTCCTAGATCTCCTATCCTCTACTTGGTTTTGATGTCCATAAGGTATTCATTGAGAAATTACAAAAATCATGGCAAGAAAAGTTTTCCCCAATGAAGTATCCTTCCTTTGCACATTTTTGTGTAGTTTTGCATGAGTACCAACAAATGGTTGCTCAATTTGGGGGTTCATCCTTGCATTCCCATCTGGATAGTTAGCTATAAATTTCAATTTATAGAGATGAAAGAAATAATAAGGCCATTGCAAACATGGTCATTGTTCCTCAAGGAAAAGGTAAAGGGAACAATAGAATTTTTATAAAACTATATAAATCCTATAGTAGTGTTCTAAAAAAGTTGTTAAAAGATAAAATTTTAAAATTTCCAAAAATCTTTCTTTCCAAGTTGTATCCCAAGTGGTACGATGCACAATAGTTTTATCAAATTCATCAAGTGCATGGACATGATATCAAGTGGTGTGTACACTTGTGTCATGAGATTCAAGATCACATTGATGATGGAACTATCCATCTCGATGGAAAGAAAAAAACTCTAATAAATATGTAGCCAAGGCTAATAGCCAATTATAAATTTACACAGATTTGTTTCCTTCTCATTCTACCAATCTAGTCAGGTAGTCCTCCGCGTCTTCTAATTTGGTCCCATTTGAGTATGTGAACATGGTCTTGTTCACACATATACCTCCTATTGAGAAAGTGATTTCTATTCCTGACATAAATTTTACCTCACATGATTTTCCACTAAATATGGAGCCTTCCCCATTGTACATTCTCTCCTGGATTAATGGAAACATCATGACTAGTGTTATAATTAATCTAACAAGTTGAGTGAACACGATAATGGAGGAAACCTTGCTCATTAACATCCTACATAAGGAAGAGTACGATGAGTCATAGGTCAATCTCCGTACTCATGATGGGATTTCTATTGCCCCTATGGGAACCATTTATTTGTTAGTCTTGGTAAGACCTAAGGCTATAAATGTTTCATTTGTTGTGATTCTAGAGTCAAACTTGTTTAGAGTTAGGATAGGTATTCCATGGCTAGCCTCTATGAACGGGGTCACCTCTATAGTCCATAAGTGTTTGAAGTTCCCTCATGAGTGCATAGTGTGTGTGGTTCATGACGGTAGCTATAAACTGCTAGTGTCATGTGGGGGATTTTCTCTGGATCACTTTTGGCCCACCCCAGTCAGACCCCTCCCTCCAAGGGGAGATTTTTTGTATCGAGCTTATGTTAAATATATGACCAGGGGCTTGACACCAAAATTTATTTTTCCTATGTCTCTGTATGTTGTTTCTGTGAAGGCATTTATGATAGTGTAGTAGCAAGCTATCTCTTCGACCCCATCAAAAGGGAAGGAGAAGCTTGCTCTTTCTCTAGAGCCTTCCTCTTATGTATCTTTCATTCCATTTATTTCTTCTTCCCAAACCATGGTGGCATCTTCGATTCTTGCTCCTATGCCTCCCATGGGAAGTGGAATGCTGCCCATGTGGTGGAAGGTAAATTTTCAAGCCTTTCAATTGTCTATTTTACCCATAATTCCCCAACCCACCCTATATGGTAAGGGGAAGTGTCCCATGGGGTTGTTTCTATATCTCGGCCTTCACAACCTCTAACTGTTCCTCCACTTTCTCTTCGAGCGATGAATGGGAAGAGGCCCACTGGTGAGGCCCTTGTGTATGTGAAATAAAGAAAAATAGGTTGTTGGGGATTTGAATATTATGATAAAAGGGGGTTCACCACAATGAATTAATAAAAAATAACCCTATTTCCATTATTTCTTTTAAGAAATGAGATTCAAATAATGAAGTGGCTATCAAACAAAAGGTGAATCAAATCAAATTATGTATTAAAAAATTTCTCCTTTATGCAAGGACGAGGGTATGTGTCAAATATCACTTTGGGGAGAAAGATTAGAATCATCAAATAAACTCCAAAATGCAAGCTATAAAATACAATGAAAGACTGTACTCAAAACTAATGGAACCAACAATCAAAAGGAAGATATTAGAAAGGGAGAATGATATGTACTAGTCACCAAAAGTTCCTTTTGGAATCTCAATAAGGACTCATTCACCCTAATGATATGTCCTGGCTAGGGCTCTGTAAAAAATCTTTTTGTGTTCTCTAATCATGTGTTTGCACTGCCAGATTCTTGAGTTTCATAGTCGGAGAGTCATAAATAAATCTTGTAGAAGATTTTTTGTGAGATGACAACTTTCCTTGCAACTTTGACAACTTTGCAACTTTCCTCAATTTTTCTCTTCAAAGGATCTTCCACCTAAAATCTGTAAACATAAACACAAGAGGAGAAAAATGTTATTTTTGGTGATGGGGGTTTTTCCTTGGTCAAACCTTGTTTGAGTATTTAAACTTTAAAATGAAATAAAATAGCATGAAGGAAATGATGAATGAATAATGCAATGTCACAACTCACCAAACCCTTGATTAAACCTTGGAATGTAAATATGCAACTAGCATGAAGTGGCCTCAATGGATGTGGATCTTTATCATTAAACTTGATTGGAAACAATTCCTTTGAATTCTTGAAAGGATCTTGAACACTACATCAACATATTAGCTCAAACAACATGCATGATGCAAGAAAGCTTTGACATGATGATAAGATCTTGATTGCTGCAATAATATCCAATAATTATACCCTTGAATGGATTGAAAATTCTCTTTAAATCCTCTATTAATGCTCACTTGGATATATCTAGCTTGCTTGAAATATTCTCTTAAAACTTGCTAGGTGAAACATAATGAAATGACCTCTTATTTATACATGTCTTAACATTAATTCCCGAAATTCAAATAACACAAGCTGACATGTGAATAAACATTTTAAATCATTGAAAAACCACCAAAATCATATTTGAAATTTAGGTCCTAGGCCTAACTGAGGACCCATTCGGCCTTCAGCGAATGGGTCCTAGGTCACTTACCTAGGATACACATTCTCTAATGTTACGTGTTATGTTATGGCATTAATGAATGTCAGGTTTTACCCATCTCCAATTTAAATTACTTAGGCTTGGATTTGAATTAAAGGGGTTAATTAAGGCATAATTAACCTCAATTAATTAATAAATTCCTTGATTAGTGTGAAAGTGTAACTTGGTACACCTTACAACACCATAATAAGGCATAATTAGGTCTATTTCAATAAATAAGGCCTTAAACTTAATGTGAATATGTGAAATACATAGTACAACACTAAATTAAGGTACAATTTAGTCCTTTTATTATTAATTATTTATTCCAAATTAAGTGTGAAAAAGGGATACTTTTTCCTACACTACATTTAACCCCCACTTTACTTAGAGTATGACCCCATGTCAAACTCACACTAAATTAGACATTCAAGACACATTTATGCAATAGTGACAAAGATACTAATCATACAACATCAAATACCAGGAAGATCAAGCCTCAATTATTTTATGCGGTGCGGAACACATATAAGATTTTTGTCGCGTGCTCACTATGGGGTAGTGGAACCTAAGGTTGTCCACTAGGTGAGTTTCCTAATGGGTGGAAAATCATATTGAATATGTCCCTCTGATAACTTTAATAAGGTTCCATAAGAAAAGGTTTCATGATTCATAAGGCTTAACAAGTAGCATTATGCTAAGCACCTATGAACAAGGCAAGGCTCCACTGGCAAGCAAGGTATGTTATACTTCATGGCCTTGAATTTAGGAGTTTGTGATTCACAAGTTTAACAAGTTGTATTATGCTAAACACTTATGAGAAATCATACAAGTATATTTTTGTTTAAAGGGATCTTTCTTAGTTCATGTAAGGTCTTCTGCTTAGGAGCCTAATGTCTCCAAGAGAGGACAAGTCCAGATGAAAAGATTTTCTTTCTTAGGGAATGCAGTTTGTCGCATCACCACTAAGAGGAAAGTTGTATGCTAATAAATATCACTCTTAGAGGACATAAAACCCAATGACACCACCAAGAAAAGGATGCATCATAGGAAGAAAGAAAAGTGTACCATGAAACATGAGAAATGTCAAAAGATATTGTCAATGTATGTTCCCACTTTAAAGAAACTACTACACCATTGTCATGAGAAATTGCTTTAAAGTATCCAATGTACAATCCTAAGATATTAGAGCTTACTCAGAAATCCCTATGCCAAGTCATATGTTCCTAAAATGAAGCTACATCATGAAAAAGGAATGAGGAGGTTTCCCTCAAAAACACATAAGGGATCTACAAATTCAAGGTCAGTATATATTTGCTACAATGTTGTTATAGAGCTCGAAAACATCATCATTCCCAAAATACTCATAGAACTAGAAGAATGACACATAAAGATCAAAAAAATGTTGGAAATGTGTCTCAACTTACTAGCTTGATGTGGCAGTGTTATGTTCTCCTATCTCCTTGACCAACCAAACTGTGCATTATCGGTAGGACCTTGTTCTCTATCTCAATGATGATCCGATGGTTATTCATTAGCAAGACATTGCATGGTTAGCGAGACCTCACTTGATGTATCCACGATGGTCTGGCAGTTCATGGTGTTGGCGGCTTGTTCTATCAGCATGACTTGGCTCTATTTCCGAGACCCTAACAATAGTCCCAATGACAGCTCGATAAAGTTCTTTTGTCGGTGGGACACTATGTCATCAATGTGACTCTATTTTGAGTCCCAACAATAGAACAATATGATGGCATCGGTAGGACTTGGGGACATCGACATGAAACTTAGTTGGGTCTCTTTGATGAGTCGATAGGCTTGCATTAGAGGGATGTTGCTTCATTGACAAGACTCTGAAGGTGGTCTCCCCGATGGACAAATGACCACGTGAAACTTCAACATGACTTTCTTGTATCGATGGGAAATGGTATGAGGTCTCCTTGATATGGTGATAAGGTTGGTCGACAACTTGTACTGTGAGAAGCTCATATCAGTGTGGCAATGAGTGATTGGTGAGACACGATCTCTTGTCTCACTGATACTCTGATGAATGTTTTGGTTTGGCAGGTATTACACTCGTTGATGAGACTCAAACAAATTGGTGAGAGGTTTGTGGTTGTCTCATCGATGGCCTAATATGGTAATTGTTGAGTGAAAGTTTGTTTGCTATTATGAATGGGAACTAAATTGGTATGTTTCCTGCATGGGTCTGGTGATATAGATCAGTTGGAATTCTCTTCAAAGGAAAATGCTATAATGTGTAATTCATTGTAATAGTGTTTTGAGTTGAGTTGTGAGTTTGATGAGAGAGAACGAGATTGATCAAGAATTGTAATGTTTCCTATATTGAGAGTGTGAATAGACATTTGGAGCAACAAACTATAACTCTGTATGTGGACTTCGTTCACTGTACTACAAAGTGTTTTTGCTTGGTGTGATGGGTTTTTTTTTTCTCCTGAAAGGGTTTTCCCACATTCAAACTAGTGTCCATTATGTGGTTGTGTTAAATTTATTCTTATATGTTTTATGCTAATGTGCATTTTTAATGAACTATAATTTGAAATTGAACCATATGTCTGCATTCTCTTCTTAGAATTAGCATTAAGAAAGTGTTTCCACACCTCTACTTTCCTTACAAGTGGTATCAAATCCTGTCTAGTTGTGTTATCCTAGTGGGTTGGATGAGTTTTTTGTGCCAATTCTAAAGAGTAGGAGTCTTGTAGAGGAATCTGGTAATCTCAATTACAAATTAAGATGGCAAGCACATCAAGTAAGATAGAAATTGAAAATTTCAATGGTGGAAATTTTGAGTTGTGGAAACTCAAAATGGAAGACATGTTGGTAGATAGAGATCTCTAGATTGCTATGTCTAGAATTAAACCTTCAAGCATGAAGCAAAAAGATTGGGACCTCATAGATAGAAAATCCAAAGGGTTGATAAGACTTTGTCTAGAAAACTTTGTTCTCCTAAATTTTCATGAAGAGAAGTCTACATCTTCTTTGTGGAAGAAATTTGATGACATTTATTAGGGAAAGTCCTTGGTGAATAAGTTATTCTTGAGGAAGAAGTTGTACTTTTTGAAAATGGAGGAAGGGGACTATGTGGCTAATCATCTAAATATGTTCAATATGCTCATTGCTCATTTAACATCTGTAGGTGTGAAGATAGATGATGAGGATCAATGTATGCTTTTGTTATGTTCTTTTCCTAGCTCATGGGATCATTTAGTGATGGCTAGTGAGAGTAAAAAAACCACTTTCAAGATGGAAGATGTGGTTGCTTCATTGTTGTCAGAAGAGATACGAAGGAAATATTTTGAGATGAAAAAGGAGGCTCTTGTTGTTCGAGGTAGATCAAAGGAGAAAGGAAAGAAGAAAGAAAAGAAGTCTAAATCAAAGTCTGAAGGGAGATCAAAGTCTCCTGGCAAGAAGTCTAAGGTAAAATGCTGAAATTGTGGGCAGCCTAGTCATGTCTGTAATGATTGGAAAGAGGAGAAAAAGAAGAAGAAGAAAAAATTCTTCGGATAATGATTCTTCTCAGAGTGATGCAGATGCCTTCATTGTAGCCTTGGAAACTTAGGCATCAAATGATGTCTAGCTGATTGACTCAAGTGCATATTTTCACATGAAATATCACAGAGATTGGTTTATGAAGTACAAAAAGTATGCTGGTGGAAAGGTGTATCTGGCAAGTGACTCATCTCTTGAAATTGTTGGTCGTGGAAGAGTCAAAATTCAATTTCCTAATGGAAGAATCAAAGGAATTGATGGCATAATGCATATACCAGGTCTGGATAGAAATTTTCTTTCTATTAGTAAGTTGAATAGTGTTGGCATGCAAGTTTCATTCTCAAGTGGTGGATGCAAAATGACTAGAGGCTCAATGATGCTAGAAAGGGGTGCTCAAATTGGTACTCTATACAAGCTGGACACACATGTTCAATGCAATAGTGTCTTTATAAAGTTAGAAAAGGCTACTTGTGTAGAGAAGGAGAAAAAAGTTCCTCTAGGTGCAAAATCTTTGGAGGTGAAACTCCCAGTAGAAAATACCATTCTTTGGCATCAAAGGCTCAGCCACATTGGCGAGAAAGGCTTAAAATCTTTGAAAAATAAAAACCTGGTTGAAGGGCTTGATGATTGTAACCTTGAGTTTAATTTTTTAGGACATTGTATATATGGAAAACATCATGTTTTGTTTTATTCTAGTCCTCATAGATCTTTTAGTATCATGGATTATATTCACTCTAATGTTTTTGGTCTAGTAAATATTCCTCATTATCGAAACTGAGGTATTATGTTTCTTTAATTGATGACTATTCGAGAAGGGAATTTGTGTATTTTCTAAAAAGTAAACAAAAGTGTTTAGTTAGTTTAAAGAGTTTAAGAACTTGGTTGAAAATTAGACTGGAAGAAAAATTAAATGCTCGAGGAAAGATAATGGCAGTGAGCTTTGTTCTACAGATTTTTAAAGGTATTGCAAAGACCATAGAATAAAAAGGCATAAAACAACACCTTACGCTCCATAGCAAAATGGAGTTGCTGAAAGGTTGAACAGGACGTTGATGGAAAGGGTGAGAAGCATGTTGAGCAATGCTAGTCTAGAGCAGAAGTTCTAGATTGAGGTTGTGGCTACATGTTATTTAATAAATCAATTTCCCTCTTTGACACTTGTTGATAAAACCCCTATGGAAGCTTGGTTTGGTAAGAAGCCCTCTTTAGGACATGTAAGAGTCTTTGGCTGTGAAGCATATGTTTATGTGCCGAATGAGAAAATATCTAAATTGGAAAATAAAGATATTAATTATATCTTCATTGGCTATGAAATTGGTGTGAAAGGATACAAGCTTTGGAATCCTGTGATTGAAAAACTTGTATAAAAAAGAAGTATAATATTTTGTGAGTTGAAACCTTATTTAGTGGATCTACAGTCAGAGATGAAAAAAGAAAAGAAAGAAAAAGTAGTTGAAATTCCTTGAACTCCAAATAAAGAGGAAATACTAAGTGTACCTAAAACTGAGGAGAGTTCTAGTAGCTCTAAGAGTTCTGAAGAAGAAGAACCACAACCTTAGCCTTAGCCTTTGAGGAGGTCTACTCATGAAAGGCGACAACCTAAAAGGTATGGTTTTTCCATGTTGGATGTAAATTGTGCCTATGCTTTGATTACAAGCACTGATGAGCCTAACACTATGAAAGAGGCAATTGAAATGTCTAATTCAAATTCATGGTTGGAAGCCATGAATGAGGAAATGGTGTCATTAAAAAAAATGAAACTTGGAGTCCGGTGCCCTTGCTTGAAGGCCACAAGTCTGTTGGCTATAAATGGGTATTCAAGAAGAAAATCCATCTAGATGGAAATGTTGAAAGTATAAAACTAGGTTGGTTGCTAAAGGCTATTCCTAGGTAGAGGGAATTGATTATAGTCAAATATTTTCTCCTATAGCTAAGCTAACATCTATTGGATTTCTTTTGTCACTTGAAACAGTGTATGACTTAGAGATTGAACAGATGATGTGAAGACAAAATTTCTTCATGGAGATCTTGAAGAAGAAATTTATATGTCCCAGCCTGAGCACTTTGTGGAAAAAGGTAAAAAAAATCTAGTTTGCAAGTTAAAGAAATCTCTATATGGTTTAAAACAATCGCCTAGAATGTGGTACTAGAAGTTTGACATGTTTGTGTTGTCATTGGGATTTGTAAGATCAAAATTTGATCATTGTGTGTACTTTAAAACTAAAAATGATAAAGTTCTTATTATTTCCTTATATGTTGATGACATATTCATAGGAAACAGTAAGACTATGATTTATGATCTAAAATCTCAATTATTAGCAAAGTTTGAAACGAAAGATCTAGGTGCAGCAAGGTACATTTTGGGGATGGAAATAAAAGGGGATAGATGAAGTAGAAAGATTTGGATCAACAAGAGTAAGTATATAAATATTGTCTTGGAGAGATTTGGTATGACTGATTGCAAGCAACTAGTTGTTCTAGTGTTATAGGGAACAAAACTATCTGTTGAAGGTTATCCAAAATCTCCTACAAAGATGGAGGACATGAACAGAGTGCCTTATGCAAGTGAAGTTGGTAGTTTAATGTATGCAATGGTCTGTACAAGGCCAGACATTTCCCAAGAAGTGGGAGTTCTTAACCATTTTATGGAAAATCCAGGTAGACCACATAAGGATGTTGTGAAAAGAGTTTTTAGGTATTTAAAAGGTACCTCTCAATATGATTTGTGTTATCATGGTAAATTTTTTGGGTCGTAGGGATCCATCATCATTCAATATTATGTGGATTTTGATTGGGAAGGGGACATTGACAATAGGAGATCCGTGACAATAGATTTCCACAATCAATAGAGAATGTTGCAAATTATTTCTAGATTTGATTGTGTAAGTTTTTTTGCATCAACATTTCAGATCACACTTAGTGATCCATCATTAGGATGAAGAGTTGAAAAAGATATGAAAATATTAGTTGCAGACCCAATGAATTTAAAAGGATAGAAGGAAGGTGAGAGAGGGGGGGTTAAGGCATAAAACTCGAGGTAAAGGAATAAAAATCTATAACCAAATAAAAGAGGAGGAAAGAAAATAAACCAACTAAAACCAAAGGAAAGACATGAAGAAACCAAGAAATAAAGAAAGAAGAAACACAACTAAATGACAAAAAAAAAGAGAATACCTATAAAAATAAGAAAGGGGAAGGAGAAAAAGCAACAAATTTGAAAAAGAGTGCAAAAAAAAAATATATATATATATAAAAAGAGACACATAATATAGGAGATCCACCAATGGGAGATCCACCAATGGATACATCTTCATGTTATTTGGTGGTGCAATTAGTTGGATAAGCAAGTGGTAGGCTGTAGTCACTTTATCTACTATGGAGGAAGAGTATATGGCAGCAACACACGCTTGTAAAGAAGCCATTTGGATTAGACGTTTGTGTTCTAATGCTGGGTTCAATGTAGGACAAATTAACATTTGTTGTGATAGTCAGAGTGCTATTTTTTTGGAAAAAAATCTAACTTTCCATGTGAGGATGAAACATATTGATGTACAATATAATTTTGTATGGGATATGGTGGAGGATGGAAAGGCCAGTCTTGAAAAAGTGGATACTTTGGAAAATGTTACAGATGTGTTAATGAAACTAGTAAGCATAGACAAGTTTAGGTGGTGTGCCAATTTGGTGGGCCTTAGGGCCTATGATATTTAGTAATGTTAAAGTTTTAGGAGAAGCCAGTAAGTCTTTGTCAAGTGGGAACATGTTGGAAATGAGTCTCAACTTACTGGCTTGATGTGGCAGCATTGTGTTCTCCTATCTCCTTGATTGGCCAAATTGTTCCTTATCGGTGGGACGTTGTTCTCTATCCCAATGATGATCTGATGGTTCTTCATCAATGAGACATTGTGTGGTTGGTGAGACCTCACTTGATGTCTCCACAATGGTTCAAAAATTTGTGGTGTTGGCAGATTGTTCTATCGGCATGAATTGGCTCTATCGACGAGACCCTAACAATAGTCCTAATGACAACCCGATAAAGTTCTTTTTTCGGTGGGAAACTGTTTTGTCAGTGTGACTCTATTTTGAGTCCCAATGATAGAACAATATGATGGCATCGGTAGGACTTTGGGACATTGGTGTGAAACTTAGTTGGGTCTCTTCGATGAGTTGATAGGCTTGCATTGGAGGGATGTTACTTCATTGGTAGAACTCTGAAGGTGGTCTCCCCGATGGACCAATGACCACATGGAACTTCATCGATAGGACTTGCTTGTATCGGTGGGAAATGATATGAAGTCTTCCCGATATGGTGATAAGGTTGGTCGATAGTGTACTGTGAGAAGCTCATATTGGTGTGATGATGAGTGATCGGTGAGACATAGTCTCTTGTCTCGTCAATACTCCGATGACTATTTTGGTTTGGTAGGTATTACTCTCATCGATGGGACTTGAACAAATCGGTGAGAGGTTTGTGGTTGTCTCATTGATAGCCCGATATGGTAATTTTTGAGTGAGGATTTGTTTGTTGTTACAAATGGGAACTGAATTGGTATGTTTCCTGCATAGGTCTAGTGATGCAGATCAGTTGGAATTCTCTTAGAAGGAAAATGCTATAATGTGTAAAGCATTGTAATAGTTTTTTGAGTTGAGTTGTGAGTCTAATGAGAGAGAATGAGATTGATTAGGAATTGTAATGTTGCATGTATTGAGAGTGTGAATGGACATCTGGAGCAACAAATTGTAACTCTATATGTGGACTTTGTTCACTGTAATACAAAGTGTTTTTTCTTGGTGTGGTGGGTTTTTTCTCCTGAAAGGGTTTTCCCACGTTAAAACTAGTGTCCATTTTGTGGTTGTGTTAAATTTTTTCTAATATGTTTTATGCTAATGTGCATCTTTAATGAAATGTAATTCAAAATTGAACCATATGTCTTCATTCTCTTCTTAGAATTAGCATTAGGAAAGTGTTTCTCCACCTCTACTTTCCTTACAAAACAAAAAAATCTTTTGGGTCAACATGGAAGAGACCTAAATGTCTTGATGCCTTGCATCATCCCCAAAAGGAAAACACAAAGACAAGTGAAAAAGGTAATTTTTTTATGACATATAGAAGAATGTAGATACAAATAAAGGAATGCACATAAAGAGAGAGATACATTAAACAAAATATTACAGGGGGGTCACATTAGGCACATGGAACCGCACAAAGAAACATGCAAAAGAAAATAAAGAAAAATACAAGGCACATGCGGGTCAACCTATAGCTAGTCGTCTACATCCCAATCTTGTTTGGTATATGTGGAAGACATACAACTAGCCAAAGGGACAACATCAAGTGTTGAACTAGGAAACACACCAAGTTCAACACTCTTATTAGTAGGATCATCTTTTAAGCTCATGGAAGAGGAGAACAATGAGTTCAACTCATTATGCACTTGTTCATCAATCTTTGCAATGCCAATATCATCATATAAATAAATTAATCATGTAATAGAAGATCGAATGATAATATCCATATAACTTTGTAATTGTTGTGGTGAGAGTGGAGATGCATCATGCCTTTCTTGAGACAAGTTTGGATTTCTATTTTCTATATTGCTCTTTTATTCTTTAGTTTGTAACATATGATCAATAACATGATGTCTATGCTTACACTCTAGCATTTTGGTTTCTTTTCATCCTGTTTTCAATTTGTGATTATGTAGGAGTGAGTTTTTCAACTATAGGTTTCTTTTCTTCCCTTAGGGGAGGAATGGACTGAACCATGGGAGGTTGTTCAACCACTTTCTCTTTAGCTTTGTAAACTTGTTTGATTTTAGAAGGCACAACGAGATTGTTTTGATTTTCTCGTGGTTTCTTATATGAAGTGGGTGAAGGATTTGTCATAGGCTACGCTTGGATATTTCGAAGGGCTTTTGGTTCAATCGTGGTTTCATCAAGGATAGGTGGCACAATCATGGGTTGAGGAATATTGCTAAGGGATAATTTTATTTGCATTAAACTTTTGGTATGATTTAGAAAGAAGTCCCTGTAAGGTCTAATAGGTTTAATAGGCTTGGGCCAAAAGAAACCCAATGAAAATTTCCCATAGGAAGACACATGATTAGAGCCACTATGGTGCACAACTTAAAGATCTCATTGCAAAGGGAAACTTCAAACATTTGTGCACAATTGACGGGACAACATTCATGGAGCAAAGCCATGGATAAACTAACTTCACATGATATTGGTCTGATGACAAGATGATGGTGAATGAGACTTTTAATGTTTTCAGTCCAACCTTTAGAGGGATATTTATCAAGCCCATCACAGGGTAAGCAAAACCATTATGCATTTTGATCCATTCATTTGGTCTTTCATATGTATCTTGATAGATTTCATGCACAAATAGGAATTATTCAGTGATCACATTCTCTACACAGACAAGATCAATTAATATCCCATTAGTAGGTTTGTCATTGATTGTTCCAGCTATGTAAAGAGGACCATCAAGTGCATGTTTGATTATGTCATTTTGTGAGAAAGAAATATCAAGGGGTATTTTGGTTTGGCCCTTACAAGGTTTAGCATCAATAAATTTGACCAAGGTATTCATATAATAATTATCTTGGAAGTTCTTGTTAAGGATGTAAGCGATGCTACATAAAATTTGTATTCCTTGTTCACTCTTAAGAAACTTTCTTACATTATCTAGCATAGGAACCACATCAGTGCTAACAAGATTTTGCAATTGTTCTATGTCTTCATCCAATATTCTTATGTTTTCTTGTGGGACATGAGCAACATCATGCACATTGGCTGTAGGTAAGGGAGTCATTGGAAATGAGGTATGCAGGCTATGATCCATAGAGGATTGATTATCAACACTATTAGTGAAGTTGGAAAACCCAAGATCCACGAAAAATGGTGTATCATGGGATGACATGAATCTTGAACTACATCTCACAACAATATTGCTAATAGGACACCAAGTTGTAAAGTTCATACAAGTTTCAAAACTTAATGTAAACCCAAAATGGGAAGATGGTGAAATGCAATGCAATGACCTAGAATGCAATATGTAAATGCAATTTTCAAATTGTAAACAAGGTAATTTTTTTTATTACACTATGCAAAAACCTAAAAATTATGTCAAGTGTAAATGCAATTTTGAATTTACCCAATGCGCTTATTTTATCAAATGAAGCTAAATATGACCAAATTGAAGAAACATAAATTCTACAAATAGAAACATAGATCTGAGAACAACAAATAGAAATGCAAAAATGAATCTTTTAATGCCCAAAAAATTAGGAAATGACCTTGATCAGGGACTCATTTTCCCTAGGGTGAAAGGGTCCTGATTAGGGTTTTTAAAAGTGTTTTTGTAGATTTTTGAGTTAATTTTAGTGGTTTCTAGATTTTGATATGAAACAGTAAGTTACAGTTTTAATTTTCCGTGAAATGAAGGTTGAATGCAAATGCAAAATGTGATAAAATGATAACCTAGAAAACCTAATTTGATATGAAATTTAATTTTAATTTTCAAATGCCAATGAATGATAATGCAATAATATGTAATTGACTTGCAAAATGACTGATTTTTTGTATTTTTCAGATTTAAAGAATGCAAATATGCAATCCTAAAAACCCTAAACAAAATGCAAGGTTAAATGCAAACTAGACACCCTAAATGAGACTCAATTCAATGTAAAAAAATGTAAATGAATGCCAAATCTAAATCTAGAGCAAAAAAGGACTCCAAGATCAGAAAATGTAATGATCAAACTCAAGTTCACTAAAATGAAATAAAGAAAAATGGGGTGTTGGGGGTTTGAATGTTATGATAAAAGGGGGTTCACCATAATGAATCGATAACAAATAACCCTATTCTTCACTATTTCATTCAAGAAATGAGATCCAAACAATGAAGCAACTATCAACCAAAATATGAATCAAATCAAAGTATGATTCAACAAATTTCTCCTTTATGCAAGGATGGGGGTATGAGTCAAATAGCACTTTGGGGAGAAAGATTAGAATCATCAAATAAATTCCAAAATGTAAGCTATAAAGTGTAAATGAAAGACTATACTCAAAACTAATGGAACCAACAATCAAACAAAAAATATTAGAAAGGGAGAATGATGTGTACTAGTCACCAAAAGTGCCTTTTTGAAGCTCACTGAGGACTCATTCACCCTATGGTGAATGGGTCCTGGCTAGGGCTCTATAAAAATGCTTTTTGGGTTCTCTGCTCCTATGTCTGCACTCCTAAATTCCCGAGTTTCACAATTGAAGAGCCAAAAATAATCTTGTAGAAGAGTTTTTGTGAGATGAAAACTTTCCTTGCAACTTTGACAACTTTGCAACTTTCTTCAATTTTTCTCTTCAAAGGATCTTCCACCTAAAATATGCAAACATAAAAACAAGAGGATAAAAATCTTGTTTCTGGTGATGGGGGTTCACCTTGGTGAAACCCCCTTTGAGTATTTAAACTTTGAAATGAAATAAAATAGCATGAAGGAAATGATGAATGAACAGTACAATGCCACAACTCACTAAACCCTTGATTAAACCTTGGAATGCAAATATACAACTAGCATGAAGTGGCCTCAATGGATGTGGATCTTGATCATAAAACTTGATTAGAAACAATGCCTTTGAATTCTTAAATGGATCTTGAACACTACATCAACATATTAACTCAAACAACATGCATGATGCAAGAAAGCTTTGACATGATGATAAGATCTTGATTACTGCAATAATCTTCAATAATTCTGCCCTTGAATGGCTTGAAAATGATTTTTAAATTCTCTATCAATGCTCACTTGAATATCCTTGGCTTGCTTGAAATCTTCTCTTAAAACTTGCTAGGTGAAACATAGTGAAATGACCCCTTATTTATAAATATCTTAACATTAATTCCCAAAATTCAAATAGCATAAGCTAACATGTGAATACACATTTGAAATCATTGAAAAACCACCAAAAACATATTTGAAATTTATGTCCTAGGCCTAAGTGAGGGACTATTCTCCATTGGGAGAATGGGTCCTAGGTCACTTACCTAGGACACACATTCTCCAATGTTAGTTTTATGTTATGACATTAATGAATATTGGGTTTTATCCTTCAAAAATTGCAATTAATTAGGCTTGGATTTGAATTAAAGGGGCCAATTAATGCATAATTAACCTCAATTAATTAGTAAAGCCCTAGATTAATGTGAAAGTATAAAGGTACACCTTAAAACTCCATAAATAAGGCACAATTAGGTCCATTTTAATAAATAAGGCCCTAAACTTAATGTGAATATGTAAAACACATATTTTAACACTAAATTAAGGCATAATTTAGTCCTTTTATTATTAATTATTTGTTCCAAATTAAGTGTGAAAAATGGATGATTTTTCCTACACTATAGTTTGTTTCTCCTTCTATTGCTATTTCCACTCCTATGCCTCCTCCTCCTGCTTTTACTCAGGATATCACCCTTCAACCAACAACAGTTGTGAAGGATACTTTCGTAATGGAGCACCAACCTCTAGCCTCTTGTTAGGCTGTGTCCTCCAATACTTGTAGCTAATGTAATCAGATTTTGTGTGAGCAAAAGCAATGAGAAGAGGCTCTAGTTGCAAAGCATGCTGCCTCAGAAAAGAATGAGGAGGAGTTTGATGTCTCTGTTCTTGTCTCTTCTATTGCTCCATCTACTTATGTTGTTTCTTCTTTAGTTCCCATCACTTATGTCTTACTTCTAGCTCCCCTTGTGGTCATGATGTCCCTCACCCCAAAAGGGTGTAGGTATTCACCACTCCCTCAGTAGATCCTCCGCTTCTCATGTCCCTTCTACACATTCCTCCTTTTTCATAGCTATTTAACATGCTTAATACAATGATGGTGTCCTCTGCAGCTCCATCTTCTTCCTTTGCTTCCAATTCTTTCATGGGGATCTCATATTCTTTGATGAAGCATAAGTTGGAGGATGACCTCACCATATCACCATGAGTGATGGTCATAAGAAGGGTTTTCCTTGTGTGGAGTCTAATTTTTTTCTAGCTTGTGTTGTCCCCATGACAGAGGCAACTCCTTCTTCCCTATATTTGGTTAGCGCTTCTGTTCTTGAGGTACACAATGACTCTCGAGTGGCTTGTCTTTCTCTCACTAAGTTGACATAGGGAACTATTGAAAAGTGCATGTTCAACTTGGTGGATGATATCTTGGCTCTATCCTTGATTTTTGTGAAATCTATGACCTTTGCTTGATAGGAACTTAGTGAAGAAGATCTCAAGGGGCCTTCTTCCTTGGCTCTTGTTGCAGGAGAGTTGAATGATACTACCATTGATGTCCCTCCCTTGCAGGATCATCCTCCCTCCCCTTATAATGATCTAGACTAGGAGAAGGATGACTTGCTGGTTGATGAGGACTATGATGGTGCCTCTTCTATATTTGTAGATTAGATTTGTTTGTTTGTTCGTGTTTCCTAGTGCTTGTATTTTTATGTTTATAATCTTTCTTAGAGGAACCTTACTACCCTTGTAGGTACCTAGACACATGCATAGAAATATGTCATACACTTATATTTGTGTCATCATTATTCTATGTATCCTAATATTGCTTTTCAATATTGGGGACAATGCAAAGTGATTGGGGAATTTAGGCCTTCTTCCATGTTAACGAAAATTTTATTTTACTTTGTCTTCATGTTCTCTTCATGTTTTTAGAAATTTTGGGATTGATAATAGTTCATACGTATACTATATTATATCTATGTATATATTTATGGACAGTTTTGACCCAAAATTCTCAGATCCCCTATCTCTTGATTTCTACATCTTTACTTGTCTACTTCATGATGTTGCGGTTTCAATGTGTTGTCCCTCACATGTGTGACAACATACCATGGATACATTTTGCTGTGTTTCATGCCACAACATCTCTTCTCTCTCCTTTCTCTCCTTAGGACACCATGTGCTCCTCTACATAATATACATCATTCTAAGGGGTTCTATCATACTAGTCTAATTTTTAGCATGGAGAATTATTTCAAAAGGATTCCTCTAGTGTCACATTTTTGTACAATGAATTCTTTGACAGGAGGACCCCTTGTTGAAAATCCTCATTGTCCAAAATGAAATATTCTCTCAAAAAGGTCTACTTGATGAAATATTCTTTCAAAAGGATTCCATAGTGAAAGAATCTAAAAATTTTCCTTTCAAAAAAAGGAGTATGCCTTCTAAAGAAAGATTCTAAAAAATTTCCTTTCAAAAAAGGAGAATTCTTTTTAATAGATTCATTGATGAAATATCTTTCAAAAGAATTCCTTGATGATAGAATCACTTGCAAAAAATATTGTGTCTTTTGAAAGGCATGTTCCTTCGAAAGGGCCCCTTGGTGTCTTGATGTCTTGAAAGGTTCCCTATCAAAAGAACCCATTTTTGAAAGTCTTCTTCTCAAAATAATTCTTTGATGTCTTATGATTTGTGTCTTATATTCAATATTTGATATCATGTGTCTTGGTGTCTAGCTTGGGGGTAGCCTAACTAGACCTGTCTTTTTTGTGACTATCCTGCAATGTAGTTTGTAGTAGCCATAGGCTTATCATGTGATCAAATTGTGTCATGTGTCTTATTATGTTGACTTGTGTCAAATGGTGTCATATTGTTTCTTATGAAATTGTGTCTATTATTATTCACATTTTCACCTAACATGTTTGTTTGTAGCCTAACATGTTTGTGGAGATCACAACTAGCTTTGTAGGATCAAATACCTATGCCATATTCACAGCTAGGTGGAGCTCCCTCGTTCACATAAAGGGTATTCTTAATCAAAGGACTGCTTCCTTTAAGATTTCAATATATTCTCTTCAACCTCTTTCTACTTTAGCTCACATAAGCATCAACACATATGCTCGCTAAAGTAGGGGAAAAATGTCATGGTATAAATTTGCACCTAGTGCAAATTCCCATTATATTACCCTCATTTTAGCCTTACAAGTTCGATAATATAAAAAATCATTGAATTTTCCCTGCTTCACACACATTTCCTTGTTTTGCATCGTTGAGGGAATTTTTGTCTGGGATGACCAAGCTTCGCATGAACATCTACGTGTCACACTTCCATCCTAACAAGATTCTTGCATCAAGGAACATTGGAGATATATTTTTGGTCACCTGACAAATGTAACATCCTTCTTCAAACTTTGACCACCCAAAAATGACCTTTTACCTCCAAATTAACCATTTGAACTTCATTACTTCATTCTATCAACTCATTCTCACTCTCTTTATCTTCTATCACTTCATTCTTTAGTCTCTTGCTCGCTCCACTTCACTTATACACCATTTATCTCTCTCAATGTCAGTGTTATTATAGGTTGTCAAAGCTCTAATCCATTTGTGTGGTAGTTTTATTCTTCTCTTTCCTCTCTCAACTTCACGAGCTCATAGAAATGAGGGATAATATTGGTTTATTTTCTTATTTGCATTATCTTACTTGTAGAGTAGCATCCAAGTTGTCTTTGCACTCTAATATCTTGTGTCTATTCTCTCTATTCCTTTATCAATTTTCTACATCTTGTGGTCTGTTGGTTTTTCGTGGAGGTGGGAACACCAAAATAGGGGCTTGATTGAGGCAGACCTCAAAACACAACCACAACATTTTTCTATTACTGGGTGTAGGTGTAATTCGATCATGTGGAGCTTGCAAGATAACTTGACCTTCAGTGATTTTTCATTCTTCTTCTTTCTTCCTCATCATTTTCATCATTCAGATAGTTTTTATTTATAAGTTAAATTATTCTTCTTGACATTTTCTACATTTTTGTGTGTTTCTTTTAAACTGTCAAACCTAACAAGTTTCACTATATAGAATCAACCCTTTTTTTGTATGAGACACCAATGTGTGCTTGAGACTTCAATGTGAAGCATTGAAGTTTGACTCATGTGCTTTCATCCTCTAGTACAAAGTCAATTGGTCTACAATTTGAGACCTTTGTGTTCTACTCACTCGTGTCCAAAAAAATTCTATCATAAAGGATAAGGAAAACAAAATCTCGTTTTCCCTTCCTTTCAGCTTATTAGGTAGTATGAGGTAGTTAAGGGTAGTTTGATCCCTTTAGGCTCTTTGGTATCATAGAGACTTGGGAGTAGTGAATCCCCCTTCTCTACAAACATAAACCTACTCAAAACTCCCATTGCTTGGGCTATAATTGGTCTAGTGAAAACCATTTCATACATTAAATTACCAATGACACTAGCATAAGGAACATTAGACATCTCTTCAATATCATCATAATTAGGACATAGCCATGCATATTAAACTTTTGCAAAATGGTATCGACATACTTACTGACTTAACCAAAGATTTCTATGAACCCGATCTCCATTGATCTCCATCCCAAGTTCATATATTTTACAACCCCCAAATCCTTCATATCAAATATGCCAGAAAGCTAAGTCTTAAGCTCCCTAGTCATCACCTTGTTGTTACCCATAAACAAAACATCATCAACATACAAGTCAATGATTAGTATATGGTCATCAATAACCTTAATATAAACACAACAATCCTTCTTGCTCCTAACAAAACCCAACTTCAATGCAAAGGCATCAAACTTTTGGTACCACATCCTGGGTGACTGTTTCAAACCATATAAAGATCTCTTTAACTTGTAAACCAAGTGTTATTTTCCTTTCACAAAAAAATCGTCAGGCTATCACATATAAATCTCTTCCTCAAGATCCCCAAGTAGTTTTAACATCCATTTTCTCTATTTAAAAATCATAAGCAACAACAATAGATTATATGAATCTAATAGAAGTTAACTTAGCAATAGGAGAGAAAATTTCACCAAAATTAACTTCCTCTCTCCGGGAGTAGCCCTTGGCCACCAATTTTTCCTTGTACCACTCTAATTGATCATCTACTCCAAATTTATTTTTAAATACCCACTTGCAACCAATGGGCTTACTTTGGGAAAACTCACAAGATCCCAGGTGTCACAACTATCTAAAGCCATCATCTCCTCCTACATGGCATGCATCTAAGACTCACTCTCTTTTGAAGAAAGACCCTCCCTGTAGGATCTAGGTTCATCGCCAGTACTCAAAAAAGAAAACACACAATGGAAATTGGATGGGCTATACATGTCGACTCGATTCCATTTTCTTGTGAATCTTCTCATGATAGGAGTAAGGGGTGCTTGTTTCTCTTCTTCTACTACATGCTTATCTTGCACATCATCTGAACTATTTGAACCCTCTTCTTCTTCTCCATCCTCTAGTCCATTTGGTTGTTCTTCACATGTGCATCTTCCTTATTTTCAATTTTTGTCTCAAAGTGCACTATTTTTGTCTTATCTTTCTCCTTTGGTTGTTATTTACCTGAGTAAGCTCTAAATTCCCTAAAAAACACATCTCTAGAGAAAACCATTTTACAGGTTAGTGGATTTGAAAGCTTATAACCTTTTGCATTCTCACTATAACAAACAAACATGCATTTTTGTGCTTTTGGATCCAACTTAGAACACTTCTCTTGAGGAACATGAACAAAATACTCACAACCAAAGACCCTTAAATGTGAAAAAAAAGGATTTCTACCTATCTACAGTTCATAAGGAGTTTTATCAACAAGAGCTGAACAAGGAGATCTATTAGCCAAATAACATGCAGTACTTACAACTTCTCCAAAAGCATATATCAAGCTTAACACCACTCAACATGCTCTTATATCTTTCTGTCAAGGTTTGGATCATTCTTTTTTCTACCCCATTTTGTTGAGGTGTATATGGTGTAGTCTTTTTTCAAACAATACCTGCATGCTTACAAAACTCATCAAATTCCCTAGAACAATATTCACCCCCATTGTTAAATCTCAACACCCTTATCTTATAATCTATTTTCTTCTCAAGTAAGGCTTTAAATTCCTTAAAATTAGTGAAAACCTTAGATTTAACATGCATAAAATAAATCTAGGTGTATCTTGACACATCATCAATCAAAGTAACATAATAATGAAATTTCACAAAATATTCAACATCCACTAGTCCAAACACATTTGAATGAGTGATCTCTAATAATCTCTTAGATTTATTAGTCCCATTAGGAAATGATGATATATTATGTTTACCAAACACACAATTCTCACAAAAATCATTTTTACCAATAGAATAATTAGAAATACTATCAACCAACTTTTTATTTAAAATAGTCTTAAGACCCTTTTCACTTATGTGACCCAATCTATGGTACCACAACATACATACATTTTCAGTGCTAGTTTCATTGGCAGAGTTACAAAAAGTGGAGGCATTAAGCCTCAACAAAGTCTCTATCCAAGATCTTTAGCTATCACCAAACTCCCTCTTTCCAACCTACAACCAGACTTGTCAAATGTCACATGCATTCCAAAATCATTCAACTTGGATACTGAAAGTAAATTTCTCGTAGGTCTTGAAATATGTAAAACATGATCATGGGTTTTAACCCTCCCATCACTAAAATACAACTTTAGCTTTACCTTGCCAAAAATATTCTTCATGCTATTATCACCAAGGAAAAATTATCCTCCGTCATAAGATGAATATGAAGTAAACCACTCCTTGCGAGGAGTCATATGGTAGGAGCAACTTGAATCAATAAGCCATGCATCATCACTGATAGTGTTAGCATAAATAAACAAAGCATCCAAATCACCATCTTTTGAGGAACTTTCCATGGAAGTATTTGGACTCCTTTTCTTGTTTCTACACTCCTTCAATGCCATCTCTTACCACAATTCCAACACTTTACTCTACTCTTCCTGGGGGTTTTAGAACATCCTTTACACTTGTCTCTCATTTTGTCCCCTTTAGGCCCTCCTTTTTATTTAGACCTTCCACATACATGCAAGGCATCTTGAGAGCCCGCATTCATGGAATTTCTCCTCATCTCTTCTAAAAGAAGTATTGAACAATGAAACTATCCATCTTTGGTTTTGTACCACCACCACCACTTATGGAAACAATTATATTTTCCCAAGATTTAGGTAAATAACAAAGCAACAAAATAAATTTATCTTCCTCTTCTATCTTAACATCTACAGATGCAAGTTGACTTATAATAGTATTAAAATCATTTAAATGTTCTACAATAGAATCACCATGCTTCATTTTAAAAGAATACTAATGTCTTTTGAGATAAAATATATTAGTTAAAATTTTAGTTTGATAGATTTGACCTATCCTCCTCCACAACTTGAAAGTGGTAGATTCTTCTGAAACATCTAGGAGGTCAAAATCTGCAAGACATGACCAAATGGTTCCTCATGCCTTCTTTTCCATTTTGTTCCAATCTTCGTCAAACATTTTTTCTAGTTTATTTTCACTTGAAACTACCAATTCCACTAATCTCTTTCTTCAAGGAGATCCTCCATATTCAACTTCCACATCTCGTAGCCACTACCATTAAACTTCTCAATATCTAAATGGGAGGTAGAAGCCATGGTTTTCAATCTTCTTCACAAATCTGTAAAACCCACAATGCTCAAGCTCCCACTACAATAAAAAAAACCTTCAACACTCAAAAGAAAGGCGTCCTCTTAACAAAAATGTTAGCTCTGATACCAAATGTTGGAAATCAAGGTATAACTTGCAGTAATATGAACTTATTAAAGTGGTTACAAATCTAAAATTATATATTCATGATTACCATAGAAAGATTAAGTGATTGACAATTACAATAATGAAAGAAAATTTGCAATACCACATGTCATCAAACACAAGTGACACAAGATATACATGGAGAAACCTTTGTGGGAAAAAACTCCACACCCAAAGAGATCCAATGTTTGCATTAATCTTCAAGGAAGTACATTAATACAACAATCCCCTTTGTAATTCGACAACACTTCGTCACTCTGACAACCTGCAAACAAACTCTTACAAACCACCATCTCAAGGATCCAATATATAGAAGTTTGTGGGAGAGAATGCCACAAATGGTATCCAAAAATAAGAAAAAAAACTTGGAAAAACCCATGCCCCTCTTAGTGGAAACCCCATAAAATATTAAATAATCACATGGCCTTCACATGGGCGCCTAACCCATAGCCAATCAGAATTGGTCAAACTTGAGTGCTCCATAAATCTTTGATGACTCCAATGGCTTCATGCAAGAGCATGAACCAACATGCAAAATTAGGTGTTCAACCATGCAAGAGCATGCAAAACATGCAATTAACATGCAAATGCATGCATGCCAAAGTCGTCCACACTGACAAAGTTAGACACCCAAGAGGAATAATCTCCCGATATGCTCTGTAACCACCACCCTAATGGGTCCACCTCTTTGAATGCAACTAAATTTTTTTATAGGAAAATAAATAATAAATATTTTGTCCCTCATGTCCCCTATAACACTTTCTAAAGAACATGGAGACACATAAATCAACTTAGGATAACAATTATAATGTCACCTATCCTAACAAAAAATTAGAATTCTACATTAGATGTTACTTTAGGATTTAAATTTGGGTCTTCATAATAAAAACCTAATATTTTAACCACTAAAATCAACCACTTGGACTAAACCTCTAGAATTTGCAAATTAGGAATTTTACTATGAATTTTAATGCCTTAGCTTCCAACTAATTGTCCTTCAAATAGACCTTGATTGCCATACTATGTAGGATTGGATCCTCAATAAAATCCTATTTTATTTCCCTAATATGTATAGTATTTTTTTAGCTAGTCTTTAAAAAAATTCATATCTATTGAAGATGTTAACTAGGATTGATCAAACCACCCTATTTATTGTGGGGTCCTCCACTCTTCCACTACCTTTCCATATTTTAATTGTACTAAAATTTGGTGTGTAATATCCCATTGTAGCAACTATTGTGATATTTTATGGGGGATTTCCTATTGGTAACTAGTTGTATTTGGTTTTTAATAGGATTTTATTTGGTTTGACATATTTTTTAGTCTAGAAGGTGACTATAAAAGTTTTTGATCATCCCTATGACAACTTACGGATCACCTACAACCAAAAGAACCTTCCACACAAGAGAAGAGATGAAGAAAAACAATTCATTAGATACAAAAGGATCAAACCCTAGAATATGCTAATATCATGATAGGTTCCTTAATCCTATGATATGAGAAACAAAAATTAAATGGCCTAAGTAAGTTTTACCTAATTTTTCTATAAGCTCAATTAGGTAGAGCTTTTATTGTGTTTGCAAATAAAAGATAAGAGCTCCTAAATGCTCCACATTACATTCATGTGCATAAACATAATCAAGATTACAGTGCTAGATTGCATTTATCTAGATGCATATAATATAGGAAAGATTGCACAAATATTTTCAAGAAAAGTAATCTTAATTGGAAATTTAAATGTTTTTGTAATCCCACACAAACTATGGGAATGACTAGGTTGATTTAATTCAACAATGAATGTAAACCATACATCTGAAGATCAATTAACAAAGAAAACATGTAAGAGGAGGTCATATCCATCATTTCCTTAAGGGCTGATGTAGGGTTGATCCTTCAATCTTTAGCTTGATCTTTCATATCTTCAACTCCTCTTGTTCCCAATTTCCAGATACACCTGCAATTGATTGAGCAATTTTGTTAGATCTCAGGGCATGAAATCCAATTACACATTTCATCAATAGACATACAATTTTCAGCCATTATTAGATTAAATCAACTCAGTCATTACCAGAGATATAAATGCAAAAGTGCCAAATCAAATCATCAGAGAAATGTCAAATTCACTATTTTTATCTAACTTGTTTCCTTCATGTGCAGATATAGGAAAAGTAATGTTGTTTTTTTCCATCAAATTATAGCATGTGGGTTAAAATGTGTCTCCCACAAGGGTTGAGCCCAACATGTTGAGTTTATCAAATAATGAGCTCATTCGAGCTTATTGAAGAGGGAAATGCAATGTCAAAATCATCATATCAACATGGTTATAAAGTGATAGTGCACATGCATATATGATAGGTTCACATGTTTCAAGATTCTCTATGAACTTGAAATAGTGAGTGTCAAATATTTGGTCATAGAGCCAAAAAACATGATGCACATGTGACTAGTCAATGGAGATATGACAACAAAGAGCTAGTGTAGTCATCATAGTAATTGCAGATGTGTCCAAGGACAGTTACAATCCCAAATGCCAAAGTTACAGTCACAAAATGACCAGTGACTTGATGAAGTGGTAACTTTTCCTATAGATTGATCATTCATTTCAAATTTATCAATCTTATGATCACCATTTTTAGCAAGGAGAAGGGGTTGAAGAGCAATATTTAACTTTGTAAATAAGCAATCACAAGTCAGGTGGAGAATACAGTGCATTTTCTTGCTCTGGTAAGGAGAAGTGTTAAGAATTCAAGAGGATTTTGATAGTTCATCATTGATGGAAGTTCTCAAAGAACCATGACAATATTTTGAAAGCTTGGAAATGTTTGAGTAAAATGTGGAGATTAAACATGCTAGTTTCTTTCCTACAAACCCTTATCACTGTCATCGTATATCACAAAGAGGGTATAGTGTTTCATTGTCCAAGAAATTAAAAATGTCATTTTCAAAGCTAAAAAAAGTTATGACAGTCAAAGAGAGCACAAAGACAATATCCTAAACTATAAAGGGAAATAAATGCATACAGTGAGTGTTGTTTTCAAAATTAAATTTTTGGTTAAGATTTGCACCTTCCCTAAATTCAAAGAAATAAAGGGACAATTAGAAACTTATAGACGAATCAAAGATTGGTGATAAGAGGATCACATAGCTACAGGGCCATGAAAATGGAAAAATTGGGAGCTCGGCCAGAATGTCAAATAGAGATATCACGACATGAATACAAGAACCTAGTACCTGCAATGAAATGTGTGGTCATGACCATAAAGAGAAAACATGGAATCACAAGTTACATAGTAGAAATCTATAGAAAAATGCCACAAAATCAAGGGGTACGAATATGATGAGGCTGTGACATGGGTAAAGATGCACAAAGGACAAGTTAAATACATCATTCTTGAGCTTATAAAGCTCTAGTGGAGTTTCTTATTCATAGAAATCTACAGGAGTACGCACAGGAAAACCTTCATTTTTTGCTCATAGAGAACAAGACATATTCATTATTTTGCATTTATAGAACTCAAAAATGAGCTTTCTTATAGAAAAATGCATTAGAGAGTTAGAATGGCCATGGCCAAAACTGCATAGGTAGAAGGAAAATGGAGGAGAAACAACTTACCATGCATTTTTTGTAGAAGATCTTCAAAAAAACCAAAAGCAACAAGGAAATCTGCCATAAAATGCTTCCTTCAATGCTCCACAAACCCTCTGATGGTAGTGCATAGCTTCTCCCAAAAGTTTAGAAGGAAAATGAAAATGTATTTTTCATTCCTTTGTCCCTTTTGCTTTAGGGTTTCTTACCCTAATTACTAGTCGACATATGCCTTAGTGGCATTTTTTACCATTGTTTAAAAAAATGAAATGAAACAATAGAACCCGTGGGCTAGACTTTTAGTATTATGCCTTGTGAACTTTAAGCTTTTAAAGAATTTCATAACTTGATAAAAGACTCCTTTGACCGAATCATATTTTTGAATTTTACATTCATTCTTTGAAAATGTAAAACATGTAATTCAAAAGATGACTTATAAATCGCTTAAGTTTAATGTTATTTATTGATGCAAGATAAGGTGCTACGTTGGATTTCAAAAACATAGTCAAAGGAAGGGTTAGTTAAGCTTTGATGCCTTTGCATGCATCTAGGAGGTAGTTGAGGATATTTTCAAACATGTGGAGCAAAATCAAGGTTTTGGGTCACTTAATTGAAAGTTCATCTTTAGTTAAGAGTCTAAATGGATGGAGTTCCAATCAAGGATAAATTTGAGGCACCTAACTCCTTGTTTCTTTCAGTTACAACCCTATTTTGGAGGGGTTTTAGTTACATATGACCCTTTGAGTTGTTCTCAAATTCACAACTCCTTATGCATATTTTAAGGAGTTTCTTTCAGTCAGATGCCTAATTTGAGGGAGAGGTTGGAGTTTGACAACTTATATAAGTCTTTTTATCCTCTCATTCTCTTTTCAATTCTCACTAGTTCATCTTATGCTACTTGTAATTTTTAGAGTTTTGGAGCAGAGGTGAAGAGTTTGAAACTCATTTTCAGTGATCAATACAACATTGCAACACCTTTTTTGAGAGTAATATGAAGCAGTTTTCCTTCTCATTTTTCTAAAATTGTGTCTTAGTGATTGGTGCAATTTTATGTGATTTATTTTTCCTTATGATTGCATCTCATGGTAGTACCTTTATGCAGAGTTACACATACATTTGCAGGTTATAAGTTGTGTCAAAAATATTATCAGTCTTAATTTGTGAGAAAAACATCCTTTCTCCTATTAGGATAGTGAGTATTTATCCTTCTTATAAATTGTTGATGCAAAGTTTATGAGTTTTGAGTTGTGCAAGGATATATTTTTATTACTGGTTTTTTGTGTGTTTCCATTTGAGCAAAGTTCATAAAGTTATTTGGTGCATCACCTTTAGGATTATATTTCATTTTTATATGTTTTTTCCTCCTTCCTCTTTTCTCTGCAAAGTCATTAGTAAGACCAATTTAGGTGAGATATCAAGGGGAGCAAGCCCTTTCTCTAGAGGTCCATTCTCACTACAGGTTACCCATAGCCTGGGAATGTTCCCATGTGTCACAAGCTTGCTGAGTTGATAGCTTAACAAAGGGTGCAAGTTTTAGTGACAACAATAAGCTTAAGTATCTAGGTTTGAATAGTTCCTAAAGTGAGACTAGTTAAGTGATATGTCATGTTTACACCAAAAAATGATAAATAATATAGGATTGATAGAAGTTCAAAGGTATTAGAGATGGTGATGGTGTTGAGAAATACTATTGTTTTTCCTTTCGTTATTCTAAGGTGTTTTATATTTTGCATAAGCATATCTTTTTTTTTTTGAATTAAGAAAATCAAACTATACCTTTTATTTGAATACCCTTAACATGTCTTAGATTCCTTATTTAATTTCTTTATCTCATATTTTTACTACTTATAGTCTTGAGAATGAATCATAAGAATAGTCTTATGTAAAGTTGATGTGTAGGGAAGTTTATATGTTTTCCTTATGCTAATGTCAGGTAATAAAATGGCATGCAATATGACACTCCTCAAGGTATCTAAGGTATTGATTTTTAATTTTATAGGTTGAGTGAAAGGAGATGTCATATTTTTTAATAAAGGGCTTGGTAGGAATTTATTCAAAAAAAATTATAGGTTAGGTAAAGATTTTTTGGGAGGATATTTACAAGTTATAATACTTATTAGATGAAAAAAAATTTACAAAGCACACATGAAACATTTATAGTGAACTAGAATATATTTTATCTAACTACTAATTAAAGAAGACAAAAAAGATAAAGGTTAGAGAGATAGAGCTTGAGATTCCAAGAAAGAACATTGTGTTGTAAGACGAAGAAACAAATGGTTATCCTTTTTTGTTGGGTCTCTATAGACACTTAAAAATGTCTTGAATGATATCATGCACTAGAATAAGGTATTCTAACATCATTTCATCCTCAAACCCATCCTCTTTTTGCTTAATTAATTAAATTTTCCTAGCTATTTAATTAATTGCATCATATTCATCTATTGATCTAACTACTCTAATTGGGTTAATTAATCTCCTTTCATGCTAACCTTTTGTCCCATTAAATTGAATAAATCAAACTATTTAATTTAATCCCTAAGTCCTTTTATTTAATTAAATAACCCTAATTTATTTAATTAAATATCATATCACTATCCCCCTTTCATTAAATCATTTATTTAATGAATATCATCTAATTCCCCTAATTTTTATAATTAAAACATTATTTAATTATCAAATTACTAATTAATCTAATTCCCCCCCACTGGCAATGGAATATTCCTCCTTTTCCCATTCCTCCAAAAGGAATATTCCCATGGAATATTCCTTCCCCTTTTGCACATTAAAACTTTGTTTTAATTTGATAAATATCTATTTCTTCACTCATTTGAAAAAAGGAATATTCTCCTTCATAACAAACTTACAAAACTTCATGTGAAAGTTAAATTACAAGACTTCTGGTGCAAGTTAAAAGTGTGTTTGTTTGAAAGAATATGAACCCTTGATTCTTTCCTCGATCCATGCGATCATTGGTTATCATTCATTGACGAGAATCCATAATCCATGTTTCGTCCTTCCTCCCTTTTTGACCATTGATTAACCTTTTTAATCTCAACCCTTCATTTCTCATTTGTCCTCCTATAAATAGGTCACTATTTGGAGACAAAGGGATCTGTCTTTTAACAAACTTATGTTGTTAAAATCATTTTGCACTTGCACTCACATTTAGTATCATCTTAGCTTAAATTACTTGCATATTAGCTTAACTTCCATTAATGGCTTCCATGATAACATAGAGACATCCATTTAGCTTATTTGTTAATTAGGGTTTGAATCTTTTAGCTTAAACTCCATTTAGAATAGCTTTGCTTACACCCATATAGATCATTTTAGCATAAATCATGTTAAAATAGCTTGCATCATATTAATTTAGCATTTAAATCACGTTGCATCACTGATCTGTATAGGATCTAGACTAGATTGCAGTTTAAATGCTTAACTTTTACAATGTTTTACAATGATTATTTCAAGTTAATTAAAACAAAATTAACTTAAGGAAATAACATAAAGAACGTAATAACAAGGTGATTATAACAGAAAGAAAGGAAATGAGAGACAGAAAGAGAGAGAAGAAGAGAAGTGCAAACAACGCTTGATAACGGAGTTTGTCACAGAATGTGACTACGTCTCCGGGTCCACTCCAATAGAGAGACCGATCCGATTAACTCCAAAATCGATTACAAATGATGCACCAAGACCATCAGTTCGGCAGCATAACAGGGCTCCGACATTCAACAATGGCTTGAAAATTCTTCAACAAGACCCCTCTCTTCCGTGTTGCCTCAGCGTCAAGACTTCATCACCTGAAAAAAAACTTGAATCAACTCTCACCTCAAGCCCCCTTTAAATACATAAAATTTTCTCAAATTGGTTACTAACCAATTGATTTACAAAATATTTCCCAAATCCACCTTATCTCTCCAAAATACATAGAAATCTAGATTAAATCCCCTTTAATCAATTTAATCTCCCATAAAATCCTTACTAAAATCCCCTATAATTATTCTTAGCCCTTCAATTATTCATTCTCGGGATAATATTGTTTTGGTGGTTTGATTTAATCCGGGTTTGATTTTATGTTTGTTTGAAAATAACCTTTAAAAGGTTATTTTGGTTAAAAATTTCAAACAAATTGCGGTTATTAAAAACCCGCATACCATATTTGATAAGTCCTATCATTGGCGTAGCGGTGGCTAATCTTTTTGGGACCCGGCCGGTTCGGGGTTCCAACCCCCGGCCGTCCATTTTTTTAAACCAAATTTCAACCAACTTATATCAAAACGAACTGGTCCTCGCATATTGTTAAGCGTGGATATGTAGGCGAGTTGGTCGCCGGGCGCTGCGGAGAGAGGAATGGTTGGAGGTTCAAATCCCCCCCGCCACCATACATTTTGAAACAACTTAAAACTTGAAAACCGTCGACACAACAGACTTGGGCCACGTGGCATGCCGAGGAGGTGCCACGTGGCGGAATGCTACTCGTCATAAATGCTGACTAGAATCTGACTGTGCGTTGACGTGGAAGCCACGTGTCCGCCAACTGTACGCTGACGAGGTTGCCACGTGTCATTCTACCATTCGCTGTCCAAGCTGACTCATCTGCTGACGGAGACTGCCACATAGACGCTGACGAGGATAATTCGTACGCTGACTGGATGCCACGTGTCGGCCTCCGATAGGTCCGTACCATCTGACTCATATGCCACGTCACCTGTACGGACTTGACACGTGTCAACATCTGGTTGGTCCACATCAGATTCCGTACCACATGCTGACGTCAGCTGTACGGATGATGACGTCATCACTGTACCTTCAGTCCACAAGTCAAACCTGAAACTTTGACCAGCTGTATCTTGAGCCTCCGATGTCAGATTTCGACGAAACAAGTTGCGTTGGAAAGCTTGCAACGAGCTCTTCGCGATGACGCCAGTTTCATTGATTTTTGATGACATCATTTTTTCCGCTTCCTGGACGCCCTCTGTTCCCAGTTTGACCGAAGGTTTGACTGGCCGTAACTTGCGCAAATGGACTCCTTTTCACTCCGTTCGAGTTGCCTTGGAATCAGGACGCTGAGATCTTTCTGATGGTGCAGATTCTGGAGAAAAATGAGACACTTCAATTTTCACTAAAAAATGTCCACCGGATCAGGCCTCCCCACTAAAGACCTTTTGGACCTCCAAAAGTGGCATTTATTCTGACAATAAGTGAGGAATTGGCCTCCCCACTTGTCCTGTATCTTCTGTACATCTGAAAACCTGGCTCACAAGCACAATAAAGACTGCAACAATGTTGTTGAACATAAACATTATGTTATCACTTCCATAAGCTTCTACATCAATTGTCGTAGCCACTAACCAACAAAAATTGACTAGCATCAAGCTGAAAACCAATGCAGAAATGAAAGAAAACAAGTCAACAACATATCGATCCTTTACAACAGGAACATTTTTACCCAAGGATCCATCAATGCTTTCAATAATCATTTTCTCATGCTGTACTGCAAGTGCATCCTGCAACATCTGACCTTGGTTAGCTACTCCAAGTTCAAGTTTAGAACCACCTGTACTGACAGACATAAGAGTTAACTCTTTACTTGCATTAAATACCCTCTTTAACTGCCCTGTATTTGCAAAAGATTGATCAGTCTTAATCTTGCGAGAATGTACAATATACTGAATGCCATCCTTAAACAAATGATAATGATTTTGTTGCCTATAGAAGATTGCTTTTCTGTCATAAAGATAAGGGCTACCAAGCACTATCCCACAGATATCCAGTGGAACTACATCAAATTGTACTTCATCCACAAACTTACTAGTAATTGTGAACCTTAAGGTGCATTGTTTTGTTACTTGCAACTTATCATTTTCACAAATCCAGCCTAATGGATAAGGTTTCTTAAGTTGTGTAGTTTTTAACCCCAAGTTCTTTACAACACTTTATGAAATTAAGTTAACCTGAGAACCACTATCTATGATTGCATCAATTTTAGTGTTCTTAGCCATAACCCTTAAATGAAAAAGCTCATTCCTTTTTGCATCTTCAGAGAAATCATTAACTGTAGAAGAAGAAGCACAACTTGCAACAGAAACACCAGAAATAGGGGTTTTACCTTTTAGATCCATCGCTGTTATCTTAGTCTCATCATCTGAATCTGAGCCAAGATCCATAACAACATTCATGGCTTTCTCCTTACCTTTCTGTTTCTGATTACGTCTTTGAGCCCACTTAGGCCTCAGTTCGGGATGTAACTTCCAGCAGTGATTTTCATCATGACCTTCCTTGTCACAATGAGTGCAAGAAAGTTTCTCATCCTTCTTAACTGTATTTGCCTTCTTTCCTTTCCCTGTCTCTACATTCTTAGAAGATTTCTTTACATCATTATCAAACTTGTCAATGAAAGATCCTTTACCCCTTGACTCTAAGTGTGTAGCTTGAACAGACACTTCATCCAAGTTACAAGGGTTCAATACCAAAATGGAATGCCTAAGGTAGGAATGCAAACCTCCTATGTACTTCAACAACGTGCCCTGCGTATACAAAGGAACATTCAAAGCAATAGCCTTCTTCCTAAATTCATGGGTGTACTCTTGGACAGTTTGACCTTTCCCTTGCCTAAACATTTGCCAATCCATCATCAACTGCTGCATATGTCCTAAGGGATAAAACTGCTTCTTAAGTGCATTAATAAATTCTGCCCAAGTTAAACTGACTCTACCATGTTGTGAAACTTCTGCCTTAGACTTACTCTCCCACCATGTTAAGGCTGTACCTCCTAAACGAAGAGTACCTAATTGGATCCTATCAACATCATCTAATAGGTTTTGGACTCTACAGTAGACCTCTATTTGTTGAATCCAATCATCCAATTTTTCAGCATTAAGTTCACGACAATATTTAGGCAAATCAAATTTTACATCCAATTTTATCTTAGGTTTATACCCACTCTTAAAAGGATTAGAAGAAATAGAACGAGGAGAAGATGGAGAAGAAGGGGAAGGAGAAGAGGGAGGAGAAGAAGAAAAGGGATGATCTGGTTGCTTGCCACCATCTCCATGTTGTTTCCCTTTCATGTCTTTGCGATCTTCTTGCTTCGACGAACCTTCTTCACGTGCCTTCCGTTCTTGTCTCTCCTGAAAAAGAATATCCACCTTTGCCTTCATCTCGAGGAATGCTCTTCGGAATTCCTGCTCACTGATTTCTTCAGGAACCTCCATTCCAGAAACTGACATCTTTGGAAATGTTCTTCGCTTCCCGATCTCAGGATTAAAGCCTTCGAGTTTGCCTTCACCCTTCTGAATCCTGGATCTCGTTAGCATTCAAAAAACAAATAACTGCAATAAAAGTCAACTGAGCTCTGATACCAACTTGATCTGTATAGGATCTAGACTAGATTGCAGTTTAAATGCTTAACTTTTACAATGTTTTACAATGATTATTTCAAGTTAATTAAAACAAAATTAACTTAAGGAAATAACATAAAGAACGTAATAACAAGGTGATTATAACAGAAAGAAAGGAAATGAGAGACAGAAAGAGAGAGAAGAAGAGAAGTGCAAACAACGCTTGATAACGGAGTTTGTCACAGAATGTGACTACGTCTCCGGGTCCACTCCAATAGAGAGACCGATCCGATTAACTCCAAAATCGATTACAAATGATGCACCAAGACCATCAGTTCGGCAGCATAACAGGGCTCCGACATTCAACAATGGCTTGAAAATTCTTCAACAAGACCCCTCTCTTCCGTGTTGCCTCAGCGTCAAGACTTCATCACCTGAAAAAAAACTTGAATCAACTCTCACCTCAAGCCCCCTTTAAATACATAAAATTTTCTCAAATTGGTTACTAACCAATTGATTTACAAAATATTTCCCAAATCCACCTTATCTCTCCAAAATACATAGAAATCTAGATTAAATCCCCTTTAATCAATTTAATCTCCCATAAAATCCTTACTAAAATCCCCTATAATTATTCTTAGCCCTTCAATTATTCATTCTCGGGATAATATTGTTTTGGTGGTTTGATTTAATCCGGGTTTGATTTTATGTTTGTTTGAAAATAACCTTTAAAAGGTTATTTTGGTTAAAAATTTCAAACAAATTGCGGTTATTAAAAACCCGCATACCATATTTGATAAGTCCTATCATTGGCGTAGCGGTGGCTAATCTTTTTGGGACCCGGCCGGTTCGGGGTTCCAACCCCCGGCCATCCATTTTTTTAAACCAAATTTCAACCAACTTATATCAAAACGAACTGGTCCTCGCATATTGTTAAGCGCGGATATGTAGGCGAGTTGGTCGCCGGGCGCTGCGGACAGAGAAATGGTTGGAGGTTCAAATCCCCCCCGCCACCATACATTTTGAAACAACTTAAAACTTGAAAACCGTCGACACAACAGACTTGGGCCACGTGGCATGCCGAGGAGGTGCCACGTGGCGGAATGCTACTCGTCATAAATGCTGACTAGAATCTGACTGTGCGTTGACGTGGAAGCCACGTGTCCGCCAACTGTACGCTGACGAGGTTGCCACGTGTCATTCTACCATTCGCTGTCCAAGCTGACTCATCTGCTGACGGAGACTGCCACATAGACGCTGACGAGGATAATTCGTACGCTGCCTGGATGCCACGTGTCGGCCGCCGATAGGTCCGTACCATCTGACTCGTATGCCACGTCACCTGTACGGACTTGACACGTGTCAACATCTGGTTGGTCCACATCAGATTCCGTACCACATGCTGACGTCAGCTGTACGGATGATGACGTCATCACTGTACCTTCAGTCCACAAGTCAAACCTGAAACTTTGACCAGCTGTATCTTGAGCCTCCGATGTCAGATTTCGACGAAACGAGTTGCGTTGGAAAGCTTGCAATGAGCTCTTCGCGATGACGCCAGTTTCATTGATTTTTGACGACATCATTTTTTCCGCTTCCTGGACGCCCTCTGTTCCCAGTTTGACCGAAGGTTTGACTGGCCATAACTTGCACAAACAGACTCCTTTTCGCTCCGTTTGAGTTGCGTTGGAATCAGGACACTGAGCTCTTTCTGATGGTGGAGATTCTGGAGAAAAATGAGACACTTCAATTTTCACTAAAAAATGTCCACCGGATCAATCACACATCTATTAACAGTTTCATTAATTCTCTTCAATAGAATTGATTGGAACATGCTCATTTATCCATGAGATTGGGAAAAGGGTCGCCATTCCACATCAATGTGACACCACTCCCCCAATAGGATAAGTTTCAATGGATTAGAATAGGTATTTTTGAAGCTTTTGTAGTTTAATATGTTAAGTTTTAATGGATTCCTAGTTTAGTGTTTATTTTGATCTTATAGGGATTGACGTTTAGTGGCTTTATTACACTTTGTATCCTCATGGATCAAGTGTAGTCAGCCCATACTAATCTGTCGGTCACATTTTGGAGCTAGGAGGGCACAAACTAACTAATTTGATGATTTTCTTGTCAAATCTCCATTTTCCTTGTGTTTTCAGGTACAATGACACTATTCATTATCAATCAATGCATTTGATCATGCGTCGCTATATAGCGACACACTTGAATTTTTTAGTTTATCGATGCATAATTAAAATAGTGATGCATAATTAATTTTGTCACCACATTTTAATATAGCAATGCTAATGCCATTTTTTAAAGAAAAATAAATTTCATTTTAGCGACATAATTGATTTGGTGATGCAATTGATCTCACTATTTGTTGCAAAGGGTTGCTATTGATTTTGCATTATGGTGACACATATCCTATACAACAACGTGCTATTCATGAATTTTAGTGATACAATTAATTTCAGCATCGTGAATTACTAGTGTAGACACATAAAAATGGTCTCGACTTGCAAACCATACTTTCTACGATGACCATGCTTCTCCCTCAAATAATTCAATTATTTAATCACATTCTAATGTCATAATTATTCCTCCATGATTATTTAAATAAATAAATTACATTTATTTATTTAAACACGTCACTAATTAATCCTTATTTCCTCCATAACATTATCATTTATCAAATAAACTTATTTATTTAGCCTACTTTCCATCTCACCAAATAAATAATTGAAATGATTATTTATTCTCTTTTGTCTCATTCCAATTTATGAATTAAATCATTATTTAATTCATAAGTCAACATTCTCCATAAATTAAATAATTTCTATTATGCCAACTACCTATTTTTCTCCACCATTGATTTGATTATCTCCAATTAAATCTCAACCCTTCATTTCAAGGCTTGCCCTAACTTTGACCTAATGTTGCCCTAACCCTAACCATCCTTATCACATTGAATCCTAGCCGTTGATCTTAGGGCTTCACCAGCTTTTAATCCTGTCCATCCATTCACCATTTGGAATTCTTTAAAAGGCCCTCTTCCAAGTCATTTGACACACAGACAAGTTATTTTCAGCATGCTTGAGAGCTTTTGAGCACTTGAGCAATCACATTACTTCAATATTTTGCTTAGCTTTGTCATAGGTTATAGTTGCACTTCAAATTTGAGGGCAATTATATCATTTTCAGCAAGATGGAGAAGACCAATGGAGGTGAATCAATGGAGGCTTGAAGACTAGGTGAATTCGTTTCATACTCTCATGTTTCTGGCTTTCATTGTTCTCCATTGTTTTTAGGGATTTAATGGTTATCCAGCCTTGTGGTCTCCACTTGGTATACCCTCACGCAGTCCCATGAATTCTGCAATGGCCTCATCATTTTGAAATATGTCCATAACTGGTGGGCCTTGTTGATCCCAATCGATTAGTTGTGGGTAGACTAAGGAAATACCATCATCAGTATTGGTGAATGGTGGGTAGGATGTGGAAAGCATGCCGACGGATTCAGAGAGGTTAAAGATAAAATTGTCATCATCAGGCTCTATATTAGATTCCATCCAGTACTCTGCCTCGCTTGATTCACACTCATCAGCAAAGTAAGGACAAAGGGAGTGGAGTTTGGGTCAGTAGTGTCATGTGGAAATTCAAATGAATTTGAATGATGGTCATTAGGTTCAGTAGGGTAGATGAGTATGTCGGGATTATGGTAAATAGGAGTAGAAGAGGATCTGGACTGGGTGTTATTTGGTGTCATGTCAATTTTGAACATTTTCCAGAATCTCTCTTCAAATGTAGGCTCTCCAGGTTCAAGGAACAAGTCATCAAGGCAACAGTCACTTAGGGATCGTTGGGAGCCAAATTCCCATTCGTGGCAGTCAGTTTCAGAAAGGGGATCTTCAATTGTCTTGACACAGTCTGAAGCATTTACTCTCTCACTAGAAAGTGCATTGGTACTATGATCGCTAGATTCTCCTGGTCCTAACCCTGATCCAAGATGTTTAGGTCTTCCTTTAGGTGCTAAAGGTTGTTTCCTTCCTGTCTTGTGCTTGCCGAGGCCACTAATTCCATCGTAGCCTTTTTCCTTTATCATGTCATATCCTTTACCATACATTTTTACTGGCAAGGGAGTTGGATCCTCTGGTTCTCTATAAATCCAAGATAGCACGTTGTCAATGTCCTCTTGACTCATTTCACCCCACTTTATGAATACTATTTTTGGAGGGACTCTAAAAATTTCTTTTGACTCTAACATGAAGCAAGGCTTGCCATAGACCTGGGGAGACTTAGGCATCCTTGTTATGCAATAGGCCGTATTCAACTTATACTCTCCACACCCTTGGTCCTGGATCTTAATACTTGCGTCGATGCTTGGGGTGATGGATGAAGTGGTAGATGTCATGGAGGTGGTCATGGTTTCCGAAGCAGAAGTGGATGTTGTGGTAGTGGATGTGGATGTGGGAGGCTTCGCAAGTGTTGATGGGTCAATGAATTTAGAGGATGAAGATGTCAAAGCTTCACTGTTGATAGGCACTTGGTGCTCTGAGATACCTCTCAAATTGGTACAATAGTGAAATGGGTCGGGGTCTCCATATATGGTAATCTCAGTTCCTTCAAAGGGAAACTTCAAACACTGGTGATACGTGGAAGGGACAACTTTCAAGGCGTGAATCCAAGGTCGACCAAGTAAAATATTGTATGGAAGTTCTAGATCCAGGACTTGACAAGTGGTGTCCACAATGACTGGTCCAATACAAATTGGAAGTGTAATTACGCCCCAAGAGGAACGTTCTTCATCATCATATGCCTTGATAAAAATGCTCTTTGTAGCGTCTACAGAAGCATCAGAAAATCCTAGGGCCTTAACCAATTTTAAGGAGCATATGTTTAGTCCTGCTCCGCCATCTACTAACACTCGTCTGACCTTATGCTTATGGATAAAAACTTCAATGTGAAGGGCATCATTATGATTGGATTTGGACGATGAGTAGTCTTGGTCTGAAAATGTTATATGGTGGGGAGTGGTAAGATATCCCACCATGGCCTCAAATTGATTGACATCAATGTCTTGGGGAATAGAAGACTCTTGTAATGTTTTGTCGAGTATAGCCTTATGAGCTGGGGAAATACGTAGCAACTCAAGTATAGAAATTTGTGCAAGTGTCTTCCCAAGTTGGTCAATGAGGTTAAAATTTCCTTTAGGCTGGGATTGTTTGGGTAATAGCTTGGACTGCGATTGTCGGGTGGATGGGCCAGTGATTGTTATCTTTGGTTGTCTGGGAGGAGGGCCAGCTATGGTGACTTTTCCCCCATGGGTAGTGACATTGCATTCAGGGGCATTTTTGACAGTAACTGTGTTGACATGTTCGACAGTTGTTCTAATATGATTTATGATAGGTCCCCCAGAATAGTCATATGCAATACGGGCATGGTTGGCTCGATTATAGTTATTGGATTTTGACGTGGAAGGATTACTAGAACCATGGTCCTGCAGTGGGTTCTTGTGTATGGTATGGTCTGAATTAGATGCAAATTGTGGTCCACCTATCTCAATGGTACGATTCTCGATAAGGTCTTGTACCAAATTTTTCAGTTGTCAACAGGAGGAGTTTTTGTGTCCTTTTGCTCGATGATAATCACAAAATGCTTTGTCATCCCATCAAAATGGTTTAAACTACCCTGGGTCATATGGTTTTGGGTCCTCAAGTGTTATGACACCATTTTGAAGGAGTTTCTTGAGGACTTCTTCAATGGGCTCACCCAAGGGGGTGTATGTGCGACTCCTGGGGAACTGTCTGGGTTGTCGGGGCTGCCTTTGAATTTGGTTATTTTGGTTACCTTGGTTATTTTGATTTGTCTGTACAACATTGGTAGCATGGGTCTGTGTGGTCATCTGTGTTTTTTGCAGTTGAGCCCCTTTAAGGGTAAACACAGGACCCATTGCATTGACAGCCTTGGCATCTACAATGCCATCATTGGTGACATGTTTATTCTTAACCCAGTATTTGTTCTTGTCAGTGGGTGGACTTGCATTTATGTTTTTAGGACCGTATTTTAATCTTCCCTCAGCAATGAGCGCTTTCTCAAGTTGGACGCCTCGTTCGACTAGGTCTGCAAAGGTTGTACAACAATGAACTCGCAAGCCATTTTTCAATGGGCCTAGGAGTGTTTGTACAAACATGTCAACCTTCTCTTTTTCAGGTATGTCTATGTGGCAGTGACTTGCTAGGCCTCTCCATCGTTGGAAAAATGGGATAAACATTTCACCAGTGTCTTCTTGTGTAAGTGTGCATAAGCTAGTGATGGAGGTGTCTGTGTCAATGTTATAGGAAAAAAATTTCACAAATTTTTGTACAAGTTCATTCCATGTTTTTATCCCCTTCAAAGTGGAGAACCATTCGAGTGTGGGTCCTGTTAAACTCTTGGAGAAGAGTCTCATCAAGTAAGTGTGTTCATATGCAATGTCCATACAATTGGTCGTGAATTCTCGAATGTGTTCAATAGGATTTGTCTTTCCCTTGTATTTGGTGAAGTTTGGGGCCACATATCCAGGAGGAAATGGTGGCATGTATAAAGTTGTGTCAAAAGGATATGGACATAGGTCATATGACATTGGTGGCATTTTGTTGGATGTTTGCATGTTTTCCATCTGTTTTTGGAGGTTTGCCACTCTGGCTGTCAAGGCATCTATTATGGGATTATTGGTTGCATCACACATGGGAGTGATGGGTATCCCTTGAGTCCCCATTGATTGTGATAGCATGTTCGAGTTTGAATGTGACATGTGTTGTTGTGGAATGTATGATATGTTTTGGTTTGGCAATTGTTAGTATTGCCAATTTTGATGAGGAACGTGTTGTTGCGTGTGAATTTGTGATGAATATGTGGGGATGTGAGATCCAACCATATTTGTTGATATTTGGGGGATCTGGTAACCTTGACTATTTTGGTGCCCAAAGGTATTCATTTGTTGTGTCATTTGAGTGCCTTGTCCATATTGGAAGAATTGTCCATGTGGGATGTTGGTATTTTGTCCTTGGAATTGTCCATGCGGGATGTTGGTATTTTGTCCTTAGAATTGTCCATGCGGGATGTTGGTATTTTGTCCTTGGAATGGTCCATGCGGGATGTTGGTATTTTGTCCTTGTGAGGCATTGATGTTTAATTGTGACGATGTGTTAACGTTTGGTTGGGGACCTCTAATAAGAATACGTCGTTAAGTTCCTCCAAAGGGGTTAAATGAGGTTCCAACATAAGGATTTGATGATGATGTCCCTATGGTCATAGATGAAGTTCTAAATATGGGGTTTGAGGAACTTGCCCCCATTGATGTAGATCCAAGGGTAGTTCCAACTGTTTGTGAAGATGTCATTGACATTGCGGGCATGGATTGTGATATTGCTTGTGACATCGTGGGTGTTCCTCCAATAGATGTTGCATTGATTGAGTTGGAGGTGTTTTGACTTATGGTGCCACTAGATGTAACATTGATAGTGCTTGTAGCAATTTGTGTGGTGACAACAGTGTTATTGTTGGAGGCATTGTTTGGGTTTTGTTGAGGTGTCAAGTTTTGTGTCGTGTTGTCTGGAGACGAAGGTCTTATGGCATTGATGTCAAAGCCTCTTGGTAATTTTACCCCTTGGTCTAAAAGCATAGCAAGGTATCTCTCAGCATCGTTCAAGACCAATTCCTCTACAAATGAAGCTACGTCAGGATTTTGGGCTGCAGCCTCTATATCTTCAGCTAATACTTGTCCAGTGTGGTCTCTCTGTATGAATGGTTCGAATGGATTTCGAGAGGATGTTGGCAGGTTCATGGAAGATGGTATGTTCATGTTGGTGAATGGATCGTTAAAATTCATGTCTCGGTTCATGTCATAAGTGTTGGTGTGGATGTTGGTGTTGAAGTCTTGTCCAAAGTTTTCCATTTGTCTTTTCTTTCTTTGAAGCCTAGTTTCGACCATAAAAGAGAATTGCTCAAATGAGGATGATGATTATGAAAACTAGTCTATGTTTTTGGTGTTTTTGTGATAAAGGATGATAATGCAAGGTGATGTGATGTATTCCTAAGGAAATGATTGATGTAAGATAACAAAGTTGCCAAAGAAATATGTCAAATGTCAAGGCGACAATAATGGCTATGATGACAATGTTGATTAATGCAAGGTGATAGAATTGACTAGGTGTAAAATGAGGACTAAGATGATAATGTTGACTAAAAAGGTGACTAATGCAATGTCAAGGTGCAAAATAAGGACTAGGGTGAACACTATTTTTGGATTTTTAGGCATAAAGTATGCAAAGGATGGACTAAGATGAATGCAACGTGGAGAAAGGTTTGCCTAACCACTCTAAGCATAATCTATGTCTTAATTTTGGTTATCAAAGGACTTGTTAAAAGGACTAAGCGACAAGGTCAAAATGACTAGTGAGTTTTCCTAACTAGACTGTTGAGTTGGAAATTCTCACAAAAAGGACAATGGCTGAAAATGAGATTTGTTGACTAAGTCCCAAGATAACCTACTCTTGAAGGCAATGATTTTGCAAAGTGTGATGAGGTGGACTAATCCAAAGTTTGCAAAGATGAAAACCTAATGACAAGTCTATGTAGGAAATGATGATTATGAAGCCTAGGGAATGCAACTAAAATTAACAAGGATGAACCTAAGGTAAAAATGCAAGCTAATGGTTGAATGATGAAAATTTTGAGCAATTTCAGTTCTGGTTTCTGACAAAGACTTCGAGAAAAGATGTTTGACAGTAGGCAAAATTGTTGGACTCGAATTCAGTTTTGTGATGTTTTGATGAAAAGTTTGGATTGTCTGAAGTTGATTGTTTCCAGATTTGTGAGCGTTGTGTATACTATTTGAGAATCTAGAAAACACTTAGCAAACACGATGTTTTGAATGTGTAATCAATCACAAAGAAGACAAGCACAATCCTATGGTTAGGCCAGGACAATATTTGCTAGATTCCACTTGGGTTTCCCCAGCCACATATCCTTAGCGTGTGAATCCAGAAGCTTGGTTGCACGGGCTCCCCCTTACAGTGCACTCTCTTCTCAGGCCAACCAAGCTTCCAGCGCCCATAAAACTCCCATGGCATGCTGATCACCTCTACTAAAGACTGTGAAGATGTGGATGCCTTCACAACGACCGTTGCTGCGCTAGCGGATAGAAGGTTTTTGGCTACTACACAAGAGTATTTAGTTCGGGACCCCCATTCGAGTGGCCATACATGGGGCAAGAGATTAATCACTGATTAGGTGGCACTCCAGCCTGAAGAGGTTATGCTCAACAGGGTTTATGGGAGTACTACTTTGTCCATATGACACATCCGCACTCGTAATCCTAGGCTTTCCCTTAGGATTCACATTTGTATACCGGTCGGGGGTAGCTCGGCCAAAGAGCTCCGTTGCCGGTCTGAGTCGCCTTGGGGTGAGTACTTTTTCCCACCAAGGAAGGCCCAATTTCCTAGAGTCAATAACAGTTTCTCTTGCACCCAGGATCGCACAAGTGCGCAAGGGGAGAGGATAGTCCTATTATTGAATCAAAGGTTACACAAGTTGAAAGCATTTGTTCATTTTAATAGCCAAATTGAAGTGTGAGGCAAACACATCAAACACTTTGTTCATTGTAATCCAAGCTTATGATGTCAACTCAAACATGCAAGTTCTTTTTAGGCCCAATAAATCTTCTATGTGAAAGAGGCACTCAAGGTAAAACACAACTGAAGCGAGAGCCCTGCAAAAACGTGATTAGTAGTTTTGAGTCTCCCTTCTTTCACAAGCGATAGTTGACGTTGCAAATCCCGAATTAAATCTCAACCCTTCATTTCAAGGCTTGCCCTAACTTTGACCTAATGTTGCCCTAACCCTAACCATCCTTATCACATTGAATCCTAGCCATTGATCTTAGGGCTTCACCAGCTTTTAATCCTGTCCATCCATTCACCATTTGGAATTCTTTAAAAGGCCCTCTTCCAAGTCATTTTACACACACACAAGTTATTTTCAGTATGCTTGAGAGCTTTTTGAGTGCTTGAGCATACACATTACTTCAATATTTTGCTTGGCTTTGTCATAGGTTATAGTTGCACTTCAAATTTGAGGGCAATTATATCATTTTCAGCAAGATGGAGAAGACCAATGGAGGTGAATCAATGGAGGCTTGAAGACTAGGTGAATTTGTTTCATACTCTCATGTTTCTTGCTTTCATTGTTCTCCATTGTTATTAGGGATTTAATGGTTTTATGCTATTTGCAATCTAACATGAAAAATTTTCCTTACTACATTTGGTGAACCCGACTTTCTTTTGAGCACATTTATTTATAGTTTTGTTTCATTTTCATCATATTTCTTTGAGGCAATCATTGATCCATTATATGATGGTTGCGCTTAATGTCAGGATGGTTGTGTATATCTATGTCGCTTAAAGCTAATATAGTCTTTTACGTTAAATATGCATCGACATTCACATATTAATAGTTTGCAACTCTATATCTGCAAGTTGATTCAAATAGTTCCCTTTGTGTCCAATTGAATAATTTCTTGGAAGACGTGGTAGCTTAGAATTAAAGACCCAGAATGGGATTCGATGCATTTAACTTGTTATTAATATGGAAGATGTGGTAGATTAAAATTGCAAGCTGGTTTCTTGAACATATCAATAGCATCCTTATGCATATCAAGCTTATTAAGTACCATAGATTTGCATGTAGAATGTCGTAGGGCCATTCAAGACATACAAATTCTGTTTGCATAGCATCATGAATAGAGCATCTGGTTGATCGCAGAGGTTATAGGCTAAACTTCTTGAAACATCTTGCTTAGCTCGCCTAATACAAGAAACTCCCTAGCTTGTCACGCTCGTACACTTACATTACGCATGTGCTGCTTGGCCAAGGAAGTCGATGTTGGCCTTGGCTCGCTCCATGATTAATGTGGGTGGTTTGCATTAGCATAATATCTCTACACGTCCTTTGCTGACTTCTCTTTAGAGTCATAGCTCGGCCAATGAGATTTAACTTGACTGCTCAGCATCCACAAGCCACTGAGTTTCCCTTTTTTCTTTGATAGCAGACCTCTTTCAATGACTTAGATCTATGGCCTTTTCTTCAGTGGTTGGATCTTCATTTCCACGAGCTGCAATACGCATCTTGCATCCACACAGCCATTGACCCGCACCAAATCCAAGCCACGACCCATTTGCACTCTCCAGCGTTGTGCATTTATTCTCAGTCAGCTGCGTGTGAATTGGGAGGTCGCCATTCTTCTATTAGCATTTCATAATTGTGATTGATGCCCCGTATCACCCATTAAAGTCTCAAACACAAGCATAAACCAAAAAAAAAAACAATACATATTTTGGAAAGAGGTGAGGAAAATCATGTACCTACAAATATGGCAAAGAGCACATAGCTCAGTCAATGAGATTAAAGCGAGTAGCTGATGATGCGTATTTTTATATCCCAATTCTAATGGTTTTGACTTTAAGAGGATTGAATTTCTACTTTGGCGCTAGTGTTATCAATGAGGGACTACTTTTAGTCAAGCATTATGCTCAAGGCACATTGTTTGTGTGGGATACAAATTGATTTCACTTTTTCTAATTGCTGGTCATAACCCTACATTAATCTTTCAGCCAACAGACCAATACCCCTCAACGCCGACTCAAGCCATTCACGTGGAGACTATTTCACCTGCTCATCATAAATGTATCAGCTAATCATAGTGTCTACCAAATTTAATGAGAAATGTAATCAACAAGCCATTAGTTTCCGCTCATAGACACTACGAGGCATGCATGAGAATAACGTTTCTCTATCTGTTTTACTCCCACGCCTCCTAAGATTGCCTTAGATTTGGGCACCTTTAATGCCTTCAACCATCAACACATTGCCCACCACATGATCAATTCTACAAGTTTGGTCAACTCAATAACTAGCCGCAATTCGGATGTGATAGAAACTCATTTTCAATATTTTCGAAGGGCAATAGAAACTCCTATTTTAAATGCTATGTTTCAGGGGTCGTTCAAAAGCGGTAGGGAGAATCTTTATTTTAATGATCCATTTGACAAAGGCGGGCCAATTAATGCGTTCTCATCAAAACCTTATGTGTAAGGGCTCGCTGCCATTAGCGTTCGATTCACTCCACGCAGTAATTCATTCACATTGCATTTAGCTAGCTTTCTACGTTAGCTTTCACTTTCGTTTAGCTTTTTCTTCGATTTTGATTTCCTTAGAGTTACTTTTTGCTATGATTCTAATTTATTAGTCATTTCATTCGATTAGATTTTATGTACTGTATATTTTCATTTTTAATTACATGTAATTAGTTTTAGATTAGCTTTTCATTACATTAGATTAACCTTAGCTTTTAATTTTAATAATTTTAGATTTGTTTTTAATTAGATTCCTTTTAAATTAGCTTTTAATTTAGCTCATTAGATTTATATTTTAATTACTTTTTAATTTCATTTAGATTTTCACTCAAATCTTAATTAGAATGAGCTTTTTAATTAATTTTTTTATATTTAGATTTTAATAGAATTTCTTTTTTTTTAATTAGATTTTAATTTAATTTAGACTTTGATTTTAATTAGATTAAATGCTTAATTAGATTTTATTTTTTAATTAGATTTTTTATTAAATTTGGATTCTTAATTGGATAGGTTGTTTCATTAGATTTTAGGTTTTATTTATTTATTTAGATTTTCGATTAAATTTTAGATTTTGTAGACTTTAGAACTTAGATTAATTAGATTTTTAGACTAGCTTAATTTTGTCTATTGAATTAGATGATAGTTTTATCTCTAGTTTAATTTTGACTTTTAGGACTAATTTTTGAGCCTTTTTTTTGTAGGTTTGAATGTCCACAATTCGGGATTTGCAACATCAACTATCGCTTGTGAAAGAAGGGAGACTCAAAACTACTAATCACGTTTTTGCAGGGCTCTCGCTTCAATTGTGCTTTACCTTGAGTGCCTCTTTCACATAGAAGATTTATTGGGCCTAAAAAGAACTTGCATGTTTGAGTTGACATCATAAGCTTGGATTACAATGAACAAAGTGTTTGAAGTGTTTGCCTCACACTTCAATTTGGCTATTAAAATGAACAAATGCTTTCAACTTGTGTAACCTTTGATTCAATAATAGGACTATCCTCTCCCCTTGCGCACTTGTGCGATCCTAGGTGCAAGAGAAACTGTTATTGACTCTAGGAAATTGGGACTTCCTTGGTGGAAAAAATTACTCACCCCAAGGTGACTCAGACCGGCAACGAAGCTCTTTGGCCAAGCTACCCCTGACTGGTATACAAATGTGAATCCTAAAGGAAAGCCTAGGATTACGAGTGCGGATGTGTCATACGGATAGAGTAGTACTCCCATAAACCCTGTTGAGCGTAACATCTTCAGGCTGGAGTGCCACCTAATCGGTGATTAATCTCTTGCCCCATGTATGGCCACTCGAACGGGGGTCCCGAACTAAATACTCTTGTGTAGTAGCCAAAAACCTTCTATTCGCTAGTGCAGCAACGGTCGTTGTGAATGCATCCACATCTTCACAGTCTTTAGTAGAGGTGATCAGCGTGCCATGGGAGTTTTATGGGCGCTGGAAGCTTGGTTGGCCTGAGAAGAGAGTGCACTGTAAGGGGGAGCCCATGCAGCCAAGCTTCTGGATTCACACGCTAAGGATATGTGGCTGGGGAAACCCAAGTGGAATCTAGCAGATATTGTCCTGGCCTAACCATAGGATTGTGCTTGTCTTCTTTGTGATTGATTACACATTCAAAACATCGTGTTTGCTAAGTGTTTTATGGATTCTCAAATAGTATACACAATGCTCACAAATCTGGAAACAATCAACTTCAAACAATCCAAACTTTTCATCAAAACATCACAAAACTGAATTCGAGTCCAACAATTTTGCCTACTGTCAAACATATTTTCTCGAAGTCTTTGTCAGAAACCAGAACTAAAATTGCTCAAAATTTTCATCATTCAACCATTAGCTTGCATTTTTACCTTAGGTTCATCCTTGTTAATTTTAGTTGCATTCCCTAGGCTTCATAATCATCATTTCCTACATAGACTTATCATTAGGTTTTCATCTTTGTAGACTTTGGATTAGGCCACCTCATCACACTTTGCAAAATCATTGCCTTCAAGAGTAGGTTATCTTGGGACTTAGTCAACAATCTCCTTTTCAGTCATTGTCCTTTTTGTGAGAATTTCCAACTCAACAGTCTAGTTTGGAAAACTCACTAGTCATTTTGACCTTGTCGCTTAGTCCTTTTAACAAGTCCATTGATAACCAAAATTAAGACATAGATTAAGCTTAGAGTGGTTAGGAAAACCTTTCTCCACATTGCATTCATATTAGTCCATACTTTGCATATTTTGTGCCTAAAAATCCAAAAAAAATCCAAAAATAGTGTTCACCCTAGTCCTTATTTTTGCATTAGTCACCTTTTTAGTCAACATTATCATCTTAGTCCTCATTTTGCACCTAGTCAATTCTATCATCTTGCATTAATCAACATTTGTCATCCTAGCCATCATTGTCTCCTTGACATTTGGCATCTTTCTTTAGCAACTTTGTCATCTTACATCAATCATTTCCTTAGGAAAACATCATAATCCCCTTGCATTGTCATGCTTTATCACAAAAAAACCAAAAACATAGACTAGTTTTCATAATCATCATCCTCATTTGAGCAATTCTCTTTTATGGTCGAAACTAGGCTTCAAAGAAAGAAAAGACAAATGACAAACTTTGGACAAGACTTCAACAACAACATCCACACCAACACTTATGACATGAACCAAGACATGACTTTTAATGATCCATTTACCAACATGAACATACCATCTTCCATGAACCTGCCAACATCCTCTCAAAATCCGTTCGAACCATTCATACAGAGAGACCACACTGGACAAGTATTAGTTGAGGACCTAGAGGCTGCAGCCCAAAATCCTGACGTAGCTTCATTTGTAGAGGACTTGGTCTTGAATGATGCTGACAGATACCTTGCTATGCTTTTAGACCAAGGGGAAAACTACCAAGAGGCTTTGACATCAATACCATAAGACCTTTGTCTCCAGACAACATGACACAAAAATTGACACCTCAACAAAACACAAACAATGCCTCCAACAATAACACTGTGTTCACCACACAAATTGCTACAAGCACCATCAATGTTACATCTAGTGGCACCATAAGTCAAAACACCTCCAACTCAATCAATGCAACATCTATTGGAGGAACACCCACGATGTCACAAGCAATATCACAATCCATGCCCGCAATGTCAATGACATCTTCACAAACAGTTGGAACTACCTTTGGATCTACATCAATGGGGGCAAGTTCCTCAAACCCCATATTTGGAACTTCATCTATGACCATAGGGACATCATCATCAAATCCTTATGTGGGAACCTCATTCAACCCATTTGGAGGAACTAAACGACGTATTCTTATTCAAGGTCCCCAACCAAACGTTAACACATCGTCACAACTAAACATCAATGCCTCACAAGGACAAAATACCAACATCCTGCATGGACAATTCCAAGGACAAAATACCAACATCCCACATGGACAAGGCACTCAAATGACACAACAAATGAATACCTTTGGGCACCAGAATAATCAAGGTTACCAGATCCCCCAAATATCGACAAATATGGCTGGATCGCACATCCCCACATATTCATCACAAATTCACATGCAACAACACATTCCTCATCAAAATTGGCAATACCAACAATTTCCAAACCAAAACATATCATACATTCCACAACAACACATGTCACATTCAAACTCGAACATGCTATCACAATCAATGGGGACTCAAGGGATACCCATCACTCCCATGTGTGATGCAACCAATAATCCCATAATAGAGGCCTTGACAGCCAGAGTGGCGGACCTCCAAAAACAAATGGAAAACATGCAAACATCCAACAAAATGCCACCAATGTCATATGACCTATGTCCATATCCTTTTGACACAACTTTATACATGCCACCATTTCCTCCTGGATATGTGGCCCCAAACTTCACCAAATACAAGGGAAAGACAAATCCTATTGAACACATTCGAGAATTCACGACCAACTGTATGGACATTGCATATGAACACACTTACTTGATGAGACTCTTCTCCAAGAGTCTAACAGGACCCACACTCGAATGGTTCTCCACTTTGAAGGGGATAAAAACATGGAATGAACTTGTCAAAAAATTTGTGAAAAATTATGCCTATAACATTGACACAGACACCTCCATCACTAGCCTATGCACACTTACACAAGAAGACACTGGTGAAACGTTTATCCCATTTTTCCAACGATGGAGAGGCCTAGCAAGTCGCTGCCACATAGACATACCTGAAAAAGAGAAGGTTGACATGTTTGTACAAACACTCCTAGGCCCATTGAAAAATGGCTTGTGAGTTCATTGTTGTACAACCTTTGCAGACCTAGTCGAACGAGGCGTCCAACTTGAGAAAGCGCTTATTGCTGAGGGAAGATTAAAATACGGTCCAAAAAACATACATGCAAGTCCTCCCACTGACAAGAACAAATACTGGGTTAAGAATAAACATGTCACCAATGATGGCGTTGTAGATGCTAAGGCTATCAATGCAATGGGTCCTGTGCTTACCCTTAAAGGGGCTCAACCACAAAATACACAGATGATCACACAGACCCATGCTGCCAATGTTGTACAGACAAATCAAAATAACCAAGGTAATCAAAATAACCCAAATCAAAGGCAGCCCCGACAACCTAGATAGTTCCCTAGGAGTCGCACATACACCCCCTTGGGTGAGCCCATTGAAGAAGTCCTCAAGAAACTCCTTCAAAATGGTGTCATAACACTTGAGGACCCAAAACCATATGACCCAGGGCAGTTTAAACCATTTTGGTGGGACGACAACGCATTTTGTGATTATCATCGAGCAAAAGGATATAAAACCTCCTCCTGTCGACAACTAAAAAATTTGGTACAAGACCTTATCGAGAATCGTACCATTGAGATAGGTGGACCACAATTTGCATCTAATTCAGACCATACCATACACAAGAACCCACTATAGGACCATGGTTCTAGTAACCCTTCCACGTCAAAATCCAATAACAATAATCGAGCCAACCATGCCCGTATTGCATATGACTATTCTGGGGGACCTATCATAAATCATATTAGAACAATTGCTGAACATGTCAACACAGTTACTGTCAGAACTGTCCCTAAATGCAATGTCACTACCTGTGGGGGAAAAGTCACCATAGCTAGCCCTCCTCCCAAACAACCAAAGATAACAATCGCTGGCCCATCCACCCAACAATCGCAGTCCAATCCATTACCCAAACAATCCAAGCCTAAAGGAAATTTTAACCTCATTGACCAACTTGGGAAGACACCTGCACAAATTTCTATACTTTAGTTGCTACGTATTTCCCCAGCTCATAAGGCTATACTTGACAAAACATTACTAGAGTCTTCTATTCCCCAAGATATTGATGTCAATCAATTTGAGGCCATGGTGGGATATCTTACCACTCCCCACCATATAACATTCTCAAACCAAGACTACTCATCGTCCAAATCCAATCATAATGATGCCCTTCACATTGAAGTTTTTATCCATAAGCATAAGGGTAGACGAGTGTTAGTAGATGGGGGAGCAGGACTGAACATATGCTCCTTAAAATTGGTTAAGGCCCTAGGCTTTTCTGATGCTTGTGTAGACGCTACAAAGAGCATTGTTATCAAGGCATATGATGATGAAGAACGTTCCTCTCGGGGCGTAATTACACTTCCAATTCGTATTGGACCAGCCATCGTGGACACCACTTGTCAAGTCCTGGATCTAGAACTTCCATACAATATTTTACTTGGTCGACCTTGGATTCACGCCTTGAAAGTTCTCCCTTCCACGTATCACCAATGTTTGAAGTTTCCCTTTGAAGGCACTGAGATTACTATATATGGAGACACTGACCCATTTCAATATTGTACCAATTTGAGAGGTATCTCAGAGTGCCAAGTGCCTATCAACAGTGAAGCTTCGACATCTTCATTCTCTAAATTCATTGACCCATCAACACTTACGAAACCTCTCGCATCCACATCCACTTCTGCTTCTTCAGCAACCATGACCACCTCCATGACATTTACCACTTCATCCATCACCCCAAGCATCGACGCAAGTATTAAGATCCAGGACCAAGGGTGTGGAGAGTATAAGTTGAATACGGCCTATTGCATAACGAGGATGCCTAAGTCTCCCCAGGTCTACGGCAAGCCTTGCTTCATGTTAGAGTCAAAAGAAATTTTTAGAGTCCCTCCAAAAATAGTATTCATAAAGTGGGGTGAAATGAGTCAAGAGGACATTGACAACGTGCTATCTTGGATTTATAGAGAACCAGAAGATCCAACTCCCTTGCCAGTAAAAATGTATGGTAAAGGATATGACATGATAAAGGAAAAAGGATATGATGGAATTAGTGGCCTCGGCAAGCACAAGACAGGAAGGCAACAACCTTTAGCACCTAAAGGAAAACCTAAACATCTTGGATTAGGGTTAGGACCAGGAGAATCTGGCGATCATAGTACCAAAGCACTTTCTAGCAAGAGAGTAAATGCTTCAGACTATGTTGAGACAATTGAAGATCCCCTTTCTGAAACTGACTCCCACGAATGGGAATTTGGCTCCCAAAGATCCCTAAGTGACTGTTGCCTTGATGACTTGTTTCTTGAACCTGGAGAGCCTACATTTGAAGAGAGATTCTGGAAAATGTTCAAAATTGACACGACACCAAACAACACCCAGTCCAGATCCTCTTCTACTCCTATTGACCATAATCCCGACATACTCCTCTACCCTACTGAACCTAATGACCACCATTCAAATTCATTTGAATTGCCAGATGACACTACTAAGCCAAACTCCACTCCCTTTGTTCCTTACTTTGTTGATGAGTGTGAATCAAGCGAGGCAGAGTCCTGGATAGAATCTGATATAGAGCCTGATGATGACAATTTTATCTTTAACCTCTCTAAATCCGTCGGCATGCTTTCCATGTCCTACCCACCATTCACCAATACTGATGATGGTATTTCCTTAGTCTACCCACAACTAATCGATTGGGATCAACAAGGCCCACCAGTTATGGACATATTTCAAAATGATGAGGCCATTGCAGAATTCACGGGACTACATGAGGGTATACCAAGTGGAGACCACAAGGCTGGATTTTCCATTAACTTAGATTGTGCTGCTTACTTTTGGGAGACTGCTCCGTCCTCTAGTCGCAAAATGAAAACTAAAAATAAAGCAAAAAATGACACATCTTTAGGTGAAAACCAAAAGGCACCTTCTGATGATAAAAAAGTAAAAATAAAGGACATATCCTAAGGTGAAAAACTCTCTGAGGCACCTAAGGATGGAGGGCTAGACTTTCTCCATGTAACTCAGGAAAAATCAGCCATGCTCATAGAGGACACTATGGAAGTAAACATATCTACAGCAGAAGATCCTAAGATGGTCCTCTTCGCGGCATCTTTGACAGAGGAAGAGAAATCTAAGTTCCTCAAATTCTTTTCAGAGCATAAGGTCAACTTTGCATGGTCTTATGTCGATATGCCTGGGTTGGATCCAGAACTTGTCTTGCACCATTTGCCATTATTTCCAGATGCCAAGCTAGTGAAACAAAAGCTGCGAAAGATGCACCCACAGATCGCCTTGTTAGTGAAAATAGAACTTAAGAAATTGTTAGATATGGGATTCATACGGTCCATAGACTATGCCGAATGGATATCAAATCTTGTACTAGTCACAAAGCCAAATGGTCAAATCCGCATCTGCACAGATTTTCAGGACCTGAATAAAGCTTGTCCAAAGGATGACTTTCCCTTGCCAAACATCGACATCATAGTGGACCTTACAACAGGGTATGAGATGTTGTCCCTCATGGACGGTTGCTCCGGTTATAATCAGATTCGTATTACCCCTGAAGATCAACACAAAACAGCCTTCATATGTCCTTGGGGCACATACTGTTGGAACGTCATGCCTTTTGGTCTTAAGAATGCAGGTGCCACATACCAGAGAGCCATGACAACCATATTCCATGACATGATGCACAATATAATGGAAGATTATGTAGATGACCTTTTGGAAAAATCTTTGACACGAAAAGACCACTTGAGAGTGTTAGACAAAATTTTCAAGAGACTGGAAGAATACAAGGTCCGCTTGAATCCAAAGAAATGTGTCTTTGGTGTGACATCAGGCAAACTTTTGGGGTACATTGTTTCTTGTAGAGGAATTGAAGTCGATCCTGCCAAGGTAAAAGCCATATTAGACATGCCTCCTCCAAAAGGGATAAGTGAACTCAGGACATTGCAAGGCAGGTTACAATCTATCTGACGCTTCATAGCACAATTGGCAGACAAGTGTCATCCATTTCAGTATCTTTTGTGCAAAAGTATCCCTTTTGTGTGGACAGATAAATGTCAAGAGGCCTTCCAACAAATAAAGAATTATCTACTATCACCACCTGTGTTAATGCCACCAATTGAAGGGAAACCTTTGATTCTATACATTTCTACAACAACTTCAGCACTGGGGGCATTACTGGCACATAACGACCATGAAGAAAAGGAAAGGGCCATATACTACATCAGTAGGACACTGGTCGGATATGAGCTAAATTACACAACCATCGAACGTGCTTGCCTAGAAGTTGTCTTTGCTGCTCAGAAATTAAGACACTACATGTTGAATCACCAGACACACTTAGTGGCAAAGATTGATCCCCTGAAATATCTCCTAAGTCGTGCAGCATTGACAGGTCACCTGGAAAAATGGGTAATGATCTTGAGCGAGTATGATATTCAATATGTTGAAAGAAAGGTGATAAAGGGACAAGTGATAGCAGACCAACTGGCAAATGCGCCTATACAGGGTGATCATCCACTAGTAGCAGACTTTCCAGATGAGTCAATATTTCATACCGAACCTCAGTCACCTTGGAGGCTATATTTTGATGGATCTCATACTAATCATGGCTCGGGGGCAGGAATATTATTTATCACCCCTCAAGGAGACTCCATTCCTAAGTCCTTCCGCATTGCTTTTCCATGTACAAATAATGTGGTAGAATATGAGGCACTTGTCACAGGACTCAGAATGGCCATCAAATGGAAAATTAGAACACTTCATGTCTATGGCGATTCTCAATTGGTCATTAACCAAGTCAATGATGACTATGACACTAAGGACGAGAAATTAATGCCTTACAAACGAATGGTTGATAGCTTTCAAACATATTTTCACATGGTGACTTTTGAGCAAGTTCCAAGAACACAAAATAAGGCAACTAACGCAATGGCCACAATTGGCTCTCTTCTAGACATTCCTAGTAATGTGCCTCAATTTGAATTTTTGGTAGAACAACTTTTGGTTCCTGCATATGACATACCAGAATCAGAGATGGTTTGTGAGCTTGTTGGTCCCAATTCTCCATGGTATCAAGACATTTATGACTACCTCAAGTCCCAAACCCTTCCCCCCAACCTATCCAATAACCAACGAAAGTCCTTTATCCGAAAAGCTGCCAGATACACCATCCTCAGTGACACCCTTTACCGACGTAGCTTTGATAATTCCCTTCTTCGATGTCTTGACACTGATGAAGCATGAACGACCTTGTGAGAGGTACATGAGGGTATATGCGGATCCCATTCAAGTGATCCTACTCTAGCCAAAAAGATAATGAGACTTGGGTATTACTGGCCAACCATTAAGAAAGATGCACTTGAATTTGTCAGAATGTGTCGCCAATGTCAGATACACAGTGACTTGATTCATGCACCAGCACAGGAACTTCGGCCGATTACATCTCCTTGGCCCTTCACACAATGGGGACTCGACCTCGTGGGAAAGATCCATCCTACCTCATCCAATGGCCACAAATTCATCATTACCGCCACTGAGTACTTTACTAAGTGGATCGAATCCATCCCACTCACTTATATTACCGGAAAACAAATGTCCAAGTTTATCCTCAACTATATCATCTATCGATATGGTATTCCACAATCCATAATCACAGATAACAGTCATCCCTTCAAAAATCAGGATGTCCGTGAACTTTATGAATGCTTCCATATCCGACACCACTTCTCCACGCCTTACTACCCACAAGGAAATGGTCAAGCTGAGGCGTCTAATAAAACAATCATCAAAATTCTTAAGAAGACCGTCAATGATGCTGGTCGTGACTGGCACATACAACTCAATCCTGCTTTGTGGGCATATCGCACTAGCATCCGTACTCCCACTGGAGCCACTCCATTTTCTCTCGTCTTTGGAGCTGAAGCAATCTTGCCCATAGAGGTCAAAATTCCATCCCTACGAGTCTCTATGAAAGGTCTAATCACTGATGAAGAATATCGACAGTCATGACTGCATGAATTAGAAATGCTAGATGAATGCAGACATAATGCCTTGAACCACTTACAGGCATATCAAAATCATCTTTGCAGAAGCTACAACAAAAGAGTGCTGACTCAAAAATTTGACATTGGTGACTTGGTTCTCATGCAGAATCCTAAGAATCAGTCCGACAGAGAAAAACCAGGCAAGTTTGAGCCCAATTGGCTGGGTCCATACATCATCACCACGTCATTTGGTTCTGGCACATATCAGTTGGCTACTCCAGATGGTGAACAATTAACAGAGCCAATCAACAGTCTACATTTACGCAAGTTCTATACATAGCATTAGAAAGTCTGGCCGATAACCAAACATTAAAAATACAAAAAAGTGGAAAAATACAAAAATATCGTCACTTGGATGAAAACTTGGCAAACAGGCATCCTGATGACACCAAAAAAAATAAAAAAAATAAATAAAAATAAATAAAAATAAATAAAAATTGACAAAAGTAAAGAGAAATAATTCATCCAACAGTGAAAACCTGGTAAACAGGCGCTTTGGATAAGTACCATGGTGAAAACTTGGCAAACAGGCACCATGTGTAGTCGGTCATTACTTTGACATCTACTATCACTCTATCTACCTTCGTCCATAATAAACATCCATTTTGCTAAGATTTGTCACAATGTTTCACCCTGACATCATGACATTTCTTTCCATGGCCGACAGTGATCGACATCGAAGTCTTGTGCATCGCCTATCGTCCATACTGGTCATGTCCTTTCCATCAACTTGACTAGGGGCAATATTTTATCATGAGATTGCAGTGGGTATCACACATGGTCTTAACAATCGAAAAAGTCCTGAACAAATCCTAAAAATCATAAAAAGTCCTAAAAAAATCCTAAAAATCCTAAAAAGTCCTGAAAAAATCCTAAAAATCATAAAAAGTCCTAAAAAAATCCTAAAAATTATTAAATGTCCTGAAAAAAGACCTAAAATTTGAAAAATGTCCTGAAAAAAGACCTAAAAATTAAAAAGTCCTGAAAAAAGACCTAAAAATTGAAAAATGTCCTAAAGAAAGCACAAAAACATCCAAATAACATCACAAATCCCAAAAACAAAGTCAAAATTAGTCCTGTCATTCGTGTTATTCTTTGTCAATAATTGAACTACGTGGTCTCTACGCATTTGCTACGTAGGCAAGGCCATCAGTCGATGTGCCCCCGAGGCCCCCTAGGTTCAGTCCCTTAGGGTTTGTTAGGTCAAGTCAAAACATGTCAATTCATCTTCAATTTGTTTGTCTATCCCAGTCGAACTACGAGGTCTCTGAGTGCACGACGTAGGCAAGGCCATCTGTTGATGAGCCCCCAAGGCCACCTAGGTCAGTCCTTTAGGGTTTGTCATTTTGGTCAAATAAGTCAGACATAGTCACACTCAAAAACAAGACCATCATTTGCACGTCAACATTCACATCGCGAACCAACAAACAACATAGCCCAGTCAGTCATCAAGCCAAACATCCATCAAATTGCCAACACAATGTCAACCTAGTCACTTTATGGTCCCCTTCAAGATGTGTCCTTCTTGGAAAAGGACCCCGTCAAAATGTCACTTGCCTTTTCAGGATGTGTCCTTCCTGACGACAGGCTTCGTCACATAGTCATTGGCCTTTTCAGGATGTGTCCTTCCTGACGATAGGCTTCATCACATAGTCATTGGCCTTTTCAGGATGTGTCTTCCCTGATGACAGGCATCATCAAAACGTCAATACTGTCAGACTCTTCAAATTGTCAAACTGTCAAACTGTCACACAATCAACCTTCGACACACAAATCTTGGCAAACATATTGAATGGCTATTGATTTTTCTAGTCTATTTTGTTTTATCTTTTTATTGTTTTTTCTCTTGGTCATGTTACTAGCTACCTCAAGGATGTCCCATGAAGGATTTAGAGGTGCAATGATGTCTCATGACCTAATTTTCCTTGATTGTTGTCTTTGGTGTGTCTTGACAAAAAGACTGGGGCAACTTGGTCTTTAGTATGAGTTAGGACATTCCTTGTTTGTGGTTGTCTGTTTTTCGCAAGTGGACGACCTTGCACACCTTGGTCTATGTCATATCATGGTGTTTGTTGTCCATTTGTCACATTTTACTGCCCAATGATGATTACGCAACGCCTATGATGTTATTTGGAAAAATATTAAAGTATTCCTTTTTCATCCTCACACCCATGATTTCCACGCTAACATTTCTTATATTCCTTCATCCTCTAGTCCTCTCATCCATTTCGAGAGCACACTCACGTTATTTCAACTTGCCTATCCTCTTGAGGGGGCATACCACTACCTCCTCATCATCCTTCCTCTCCTCACTTTCACACTGGGGCAATTTTTTTTGACTTGTTCTTTGACACAATGCAATAAACTGCATCATGTCAAAGAGGGGCAAAATGTAGACACATAAAAATGGTTTCGACTTGCAAACCATACTTTCTATGATGACCATGCTTCTCCCTCAAATAATTCAATTATTTAATCACATTCTAATGTCATAATTATTCCTCCATGATTATTTAAATAAATAAATTACATTTATTTATTTAAACACGTCACTAATTAATCCTTATTTCCTCCATAACATTATCATTTATCAAATAAACTTATTTATTTAGCCCACTTTCCATCTCACCAAATAAATAATTGAAATGATTATTTATTCTCTTTTGTCTCATTCCCATTTATGAATTAAATCATTATTTAATTCATAAGTCAACATTCTCCATAAATTAAATAATTTCTATTATGCCAACTACCTATTTTTCTCCACCATTGATTTGATTATCTCCAATTAAATCTCAACCCTTCATTTCAAGGCTTGCCCTAACTTTGACCTAATGTTGCCCTAACCCTAACCATCCTTATCACATTGAATCCTAGCCGTTGATCTTAGGGCTTCACCAGCTTTTAATCCTGTCCATCCATTCACCATTTGGAATTCTTTAAAAGGCCCTCTTCCAAGTCATTTTACACACACACAAGTTATTTTCAGTATGCTTGAGAGATTTTTGAGTGCTTGATCATACACATTACTTCAATATTTTGCTTGGCTTTGTCATAGGTTATAGTTGCACTTCAAATTTGAGGGCAATTATATCATTTTCAGCAAGATGGAGAAGACCAATGGAGGTGAATCAATGGAGGCTTGAAGAATAGGTGAATTCGTTTCATACTCTCATGTTTCTTGCTTTCATTGTTCTCCATTGTTATTAGGGATTTAATGGTTTTATGCTATTTGCAATCTAACATGAAATTTTTTCCTTAATACAACTAGTAAACAAAATAGAACTTGATTTTTGACATGTGTTTGAATTTTTTGGCTTTATTTGATCACTAACATGTCTTTGACTTCTTGATTTGTTTTTTAGACTAACTAGGTTGTGCAAGTTTGGATGATACAACTTGAAGAAAATAATCATACTACTATCATTTGAATCATAATTGTAACAAGTTTTTTGACACTTTTTGGGCAATTATAACCCATTTATGCTGCTTCTTTATTTCATGCTTTAGGAAAAAACTAAATTTACTTTGGGGTCTAAAATGAACATTAAAATTGGTTAAAAGTAAACCCTCACATCATTTTATTTTTGGATTAAAAATTGAACAATACAATCTAACACTTCTAATTGGTGCTTAAAATGAACTCATTTTGCGATGATGGATTAAAATGAACATGTGTTTGATTTGCTTAAATATACTTGTTGTGTGTATCCAATCCCCTTGTGCTTCGTGTGATCTTGGGTGAAGAGAAACACACAAGTATATTTTTATTGCTCGGAAGCACTTATACTCTCCCCTCACACCTATTGGCAAATATGGGTGATGAAAAGCATTTTACGCTTCAAACATGTGCTACCTTTAGAGGGCCAGCCTCCCAACTTGTGAGAAGGAATGACCCAAGTGTGCTTTCTATTTGGCTCACTATATAAATAATTTGAAGTGATGAAAGTCACTAACCAGCTAGTTGTGGTTGTCCCATACCAACAAATGTCTCCCTCATTATCCTTGTGATACATTAAAACCCTTATATTTTTTCTGAGGACTGGGAGGCCTCTTAATTAAGTGAATCGCCTTGTGTATGGCACCAGTCTATCCCAGATATGGTCATTAAAAAAATTGTTGTAGTGGCTAACCAAGTTTAATTCCAAAATGTATTTCAAAGTAGTGCATGGGAGTAGCATCACACCTAGAAGTTACTTACCATGTCTAGTTTTTGATTGAGGCATAAAGAAAATGGGAAAGGGACTCCTTTGCTTGGCATGCCAAGATGTTATATTTCCTTGACATAGCCTATTTATCCATTTCATCTTCAAAAATTAATCATCTCTTCCAATGATGGTAAGCCTACTAAGAAATACGTACCTGATCTATCTAGGATTGTTATTGCTTGATAGTTAGTTTGACACTTGCTTGGTTCCAAAACAATTGCAAACAAACATCAACAAATATTTTCAAAATTTCAAACCCTTTGGTCTAAGTATGGATACCCTTTGAAAAAACCTTGATATTGATTCTTGTCCTAAAGATTTATTCTTAGAGAATTCTAAATATTTCAATTTACACCTCAATCCATGCTTCCCAAAGTTAACCTAGGTAACTATCCCTTAAACTTCATCCTTTTCACAAAAATGGACTTTGTGAAATTTATGATATTTTTGACATAGACATTTAGTTTGAACTTAATTGTAATGTCCCCGTCTCAAGCCTGACCTTTTGAGTGACCGTTGGCCTGTTTCAGAGACCCGTAGGCTAGTCAGAAGGTAAATTAGGGTTTCCTATTTTTAAGGATGTCTTTGCTCGAAGTTGGTGGATTCAATGGCAAATTCTTTCTGGGTTTTCAGAGAGCTTCGCAGTGGTATGTTCATCTCGGCATTCTGAGCATTTTTTGGAATTTACTATTTTTAGTAAATTCTATTTTTGGCAGTTTTAAGTTGGGTTCAGCATGGTTGACTTCCTGCTTCAGTTTGATCTATTGGATTGCTCATTTATGGCTTCGAGGCACAGTTGGAGAAATAAGTTGATCTATTTAAATTAAAAGTCACGTTTTAATGTTATATTTTAACGTTGACCCCCTTGGCCTAGTCTATTGACTTTATGTTGTTTTGAAAAGTGGTCTTTTGAGGGTGGCGCCTTCATTGAAGATTATATTATATTTTATATTTTACCCAAAGTCAAATCAAGCTATAAAGTGGACGCATTTATTAAAGTATTGATTTTATTTAAAAGTCAATATTGAGCTTGAAGGAAATGGACGCCATCTTTGCAAGAGATTAGGGTTTTTGACTTGAAGGGGAGTTTAGGGTTTCGAGAAGTCAACGAGAAATTATAAAAGGAAGAATTTGATCATCATTTGCCATCTTTTATCTACATGAATGTTATGCTGCCAGATTGGCTTTGGGATTGCTTCGAGGAATGAAGGCCTCCTAGCTTGGGCATCGCTTCTTGCTTGCAATACAACGACTAGTGGTGATTTAGTCTAGTTTGTGAGTTTCATTGAGATTTGTGCATTGTAATCTGCATTGTGTCTAATTAGTTTATGTTTTTGCATATTAGAGGTTTCCAGATATTGCATTTTTGCTACAGCAGATTTATGTTTTTATTCATAAATCAGAAAATATCAAAAAGATTGTTCTGGGTATTGCACTTTCCTTTCTGTCTAGGCTAGGCGTCCATTTGTGCCAATTTGTAGAATTCTCAGAGAAGCATATGATTTTTAAATGTGAATCACCCCTCTTGTTGGGTTGTACCTTTTATTTCTATCTTGGGATTTGTGCATATTAGATCTGTGGTCTTTTGATCAGTTTCTAGTGCTTTAAATTGGTCGCCTATGTCATTAGAGTGTATTGCAATTCATTTCACATCCATCAGAGGATCTTTGAGAGAGTTATGAACATTTATATGAGTTTGTAGACTGCTGGTTATTCATCTGTAAGTGCAGATCTATGAAAACAGAATTATCATTATGATCTTTGAGAGAAGTTATTGATTTGGCATCCTTGATCAAGCCAAGGGAGTTCTTATTATGTTGTAATTGCTAATCTTCTCAGTTTCTATTCTCTTGTCAGGCGAAAGATCCTCATTTTGTAAACTGACAGTAGTACTGGCAGTGATTCTTAAGCTTGCTCTATTCTGCTTTGTAATGATCACTTGCATTATGAAGTTATTTTGTAATAGTTACACCTCTGCCCTATGGTAGCTACTCTCCCACTCTGGGTTAGAAAGCACATTTTGGGTGTTGAGTACTTTCAGCATTTCATTTAATTATTTCAAGCATTATTATTTGTTATACTCTGCCATATGGTCGCCCCTCACTCCATTCTAGATTGGGTAGCACATACTTGGTGTCGAGTTCCCTTTCAGCACTTAGAGTAGAAGATCCTCTGACCATATGCTTGCCATCATCGGCACCATTCTTGGTTAGAGTTCTTGCATAAGCAATTTGATTTAGATCCTCTGACCAATGCTCACACCTTGCCCGCATCGGGATCCTGGTGTACATTCTGGTTAGAGTTGCTTCAACATGTTTTGGTTTATCTTCTAACCTTAAAGGGTGCATTGATTGAAATTTGAAATTTAAAAAGTTGAAAAAATTGGCTCAGAATATTTCAGTGGTATCAGAGCCAAGATCCTGCCATCCTGTGCCCATCAAAGTTCAGTTGACAGTTGAGTGATAGAGAAATTAGTTTCTTCACCAGAGGTCAGAACCGAGCTTAGATCAATTTTCAGAAGTTTCAAAGATGTATCATCGTTTGTTCAGTAATCGTGAGAAGTCATATTCGATTATGGCATTTGAGGAAGGAAAGGTTAGTTTGGCCACAAGATATTTCATTGAGTATGCCAAACAGTACAAAAGACAATGTGAACATGAGGCTGCCATACTCCATGAGCAATATCAAAACATGCCAGATGATTATAGGAACAATGTTTCATTTGATACCCATTTGAATTGTGTGGCGTTTCTGAAGCCCAAAAAGTCGGAGATGGTGGACCACATCAGGAAAATGATAAAAAGGGAAGCAGAACAAGTTTTGGTTGAAGGATCAAAGAAGGAAGAAGATGAAGTGTCTATTTGTGAATTGCAGCCCACAAACAAGCATGTTGATGAAACTTTGTCAGTTGAAGAATGTGTGGAAGAGCCCCACAATACTTTCTGAGACTTGCATGTGATAGCAAGTGATGAAGATCAGAACATAGCAGCAGTCTTGAATCCTAATTTGGATTCAGCCCATGGAGGTCCTGAGAGAAATGACTTCATAGAAAATTTTAGTAGTACTGTTGTGTGGGATGAGTTCATTGAAGGAGTACAAGATGGAAAAAATGCTAGTGATGTTGTAGAACCAGCTTATGACCAAGACTGTAGTGATGAAGTTGGTGATGACTCTACGGAGTTCATGCAAGATCATATTGAAGATTTGATGATGAAATATTTTACTCTTGTTGCTGTCTCAACTTCCCAAAAAGTTCCACCTGAAGAAATCAGTGACATACTTTCTCATGATGGTTCCATAAAAGATAATGAAGGTGAAGTTTTCGAAACAACAAGCATCGAAGATTCTTCACTCCCTTTCGGTGGTGACATTGTCGGACTTGGGTTTGACCTACAAACCGAACCATTGGAGGAAAATGTTTTTGAAGATATCAGCTTAGGAGATTCAAGAGCTGACTTATTCATTGAGTTAATACTTCCAGTGAAGCATGAAAAACCTCTTCTTGTTGATCATCTCAGTCAACCCCTTGGCATTTGGGATCCAGGTGTGTTGACATCAAGTTATGTTAAAGAACCTGTGTGGGATAAGTTTCCCTTTGATCCTGATGAAGAACAAGAACCAAATTGCATGGAAAACTATGAGGTAGCCCTTGGAGGAGAAGTTGTCTTTGAAGAAGAAGATTATGTTGCTATAGAAACTTTCTGAACAGCGGACAATTATGATCCATTGATCAAGTTTGATGCTGCGATAATGTTTAACCAAGGAGACGTTAATGAAGAAGAAGAGCTAGAAGACCATATGGCTCTTGAAGATGTAGAGTTTGAAGGTGTTACTAAACACAAATCTGATTTTTCAATGCGTGAAGCTGATTGCAAGCATTGTGTTGAAGAATTTGTGAAGTATGATGCTTTTTATGACAATGAGCATTCTCCACTAGTCGATGGTGAAGTACAAGAATGTTGGAGCAGCATTGAGGGCAGCAAAGACAAGGGACAGGGGTCTGCTTTTCAGTTGCAGCCTATCAGCAGTTCACCATCTTCGCATTCTTATGAGTGGGAAAGACAATTCAAGGTGTCCGTTGACAAGGAAGTGCAAACTCTATCCTTGTTTGATCACACACTTAGCTTGGTTGAAGAGCTTTACTGGAAGGCCCAACTTGAAGTGAGACAAAGAGGAGTGAAAGATGAAGTTGCTCTTTCCAATTTGCAACTTATCAGAAACTCTTTGGTAACCTTGAAGTCTGAGTACATGCACTTGATTGAAGATCATGATCATGCCATTGAAGTTGAAAAGAAGACCATTTGTGCTTCTCAAGATAGAGAGAGGAAGTTCGATGAACTTTCTTTGGAGCTTGAATCAACAAAGGCTACATTAGAAGAAACTCAAATGGCATTAATGGAGGTAGGAAATCAGTTTGCTGATTTCAAATTTTTCACGAAGCAAGAGAATGCACATAGAGCCAAAGAAATCAAGCAAGTAATTGGTGAGCTTGATAGTCTTCGAGAGGAGTTTGACCTAGAAGGTCTCACAAGAAGGACTGAAGTTGCAAGTGCAGATTTGGATCAGCAAGATGGAAGGAATAACTTTCAAGTTTTTGACAATCATCTCTTTGAAGAGGATGATGAGGAAACTTATGATAATCCTCTTTTTGTGATGGAAGATGAACCAAAACATGGTGTTTTCACTCTTGTCAATCCATTCCTTGGGTTGAGTGATGTTAGTCTATTTTGGGAATTGAATTTGAAGTCATCTTATGTTTCATGCTCCAGTGTTGTTGAAGCTCTCATGGATTGGTTTCAGAGGTTAATCAGAGGGAATGCATATTTTAGGAGTATGCACTTGGTTTTGACCAGCACTTGGGGTTGTGTTGAATTCTATTTTCAGTGTGTTGAAAATCACTTTCGGTTGGGTATCCATGCTTGGGATTCTCAACTTGGGTTGATGGAGTTTATGGCTTGTGGAAAGAGGAATTTTTGGTGGGTTAGTTATCAAATTTTAAGACCTTTGGGTGTTGTCCTTCTCTTCACCAACCACTTGATGGCTCCATTTGTTCATCAACAAATGGATTGGAGAGAAATTTTGAGTATGGGTTGGAAAGATGAACAGTTGGTTGCTCCTGGGAGTGACTTTCGGCTAATACAAGGGCAGATTTTGAGACACGTGCTTGCTGGTTGGAGGCATACCAACCACTTTACTTGTGGAGTTACTCTCGTTTGGAAGAGTTTGTCTTTCACTACTTGCCAAAGAGGTGGTAGTTTTCAGTTGGAGATTGCTCTAGTATGTTTTCCTGCCATTTTTGAGGGATTAACTTGCAACTCTATGCTCATCTCATACACTCACACTTGGGAATTTCTTTGGTGCTGCTGTTTTTTCTTGTGTGAAGTACTAAAATCAGATTGCTCTTCGCTGACTTTAGCCTTGAACAGCAGAGACTATTTGTTCCTTCACATCAACTCTATTCTCGGGGTTCATCTTATGGAGGCTTGTGATGTTAACTTTGATAGTTCTCTCTCATTGTTGGTTCAGGACAGCGAACTACCACTTGTTTTGATTCATCATTTTGAGATTCATGAGGTTGGAACTAGGAGAGTTTTCTGTAGTCTTCGTGGTGGTATCAGTATAATTCAGATGCGGCATAGTAGCTCCCTGTGGAGACATGAGTATGAATTTGTTGAGCTCTTGCAAAGGATTGCTTTCCTCCTTGCAAGAAGATTGGAAGATGTCACATTTGCAGTCATGACTTCGTTTGTTACCATATGGAGGTATGCTGAGGAGATAGATTTTGAGTTGAGTATCCTATCCTTCTTCTTGCCTAGAATTATGATTGACAGTGGTGTCGTTGATACTGTTGATTCGGGGCATCGTGGACATGAGATGTTGCATGTTATTGATCTCAGTCCTTTAAGATCTTTCAATTTGGGTAACATGGATGGTAACACTTTGGAGTTACAAGGAAGGGTAGTGCAACATTGGCATGATGTTTTCACTGATGTGATCAGAGTAGTGCAGCATCGGCATGGTGGGTCCTTCCTAAGACGGATTTGGGAACCTGGGATCATACTTGTTTGGGTATGGATTACTTTTAAAATTTTTGGAGATGTGGTGGCATTGCTTGAGGACAAGCAATTTTGGGAAGGGTGGACTGTAATGTCCCCGTCTCAAGCCTGACCTTTTTAGTGATCGTTGGCCTGTTCCGGAGACCTGTAGGCTAGTCGGAAGGTAAATTAGGGTTTCCTATTTTTAAGGATGTCTTTGCTCAAGTTGGTGGATTCAATGGCGGATTCTTTCTGGGTTTTTAGAGAGCTTCGCAGTGGTATGTTCATCTCGGCATTCTGAGCATTTTCTGGAATTTACTATTTTTAGTAAATTCTATTTTTGGCAGTTTTCAGTTGGGTTCAGCATGGTTGACTTCCTGCTTCAGTTTGATCTGTTGGCTTGCTCATTTATGGCTTCGGGGCACAGTTGGAGAAATAAGTTGAGCTATTTAATTAAAAGTCACGTTTTAATGTTATATTTTAACGTTGACCCCCTTGGCCTAGTCTATTGACTTTATGTTGTTTTGAAAAGTGGTCTTTTGAGGGTGGCGCCTTCATTGAAGATTATATTATATTTTATATTTTACCCAAAGTCAAATCAAGCTATAAAGTGGATGCATTTATTAAAGTATTGATTTTATTTAAAAGTCAATATTGAGCTTGAAGGAAATGGACGCCATCTTTGCAAGAGATTAGGGTTTTTGACTTGAAGGGGAGTTTAGGGTTTCGAGAAGTCAACGAGAAATTATAAAAGGAAGACTTTGATCATCATTTGCCATCTTTTATCTACAGGAATGTTATGCTGTCGGATTAGCTTTGGGATTGCTTCGAGGAATGAAGGCCTCCTAGCTTGGGCATCGCTTCTTGCTTGCAATACAACAACTAGTGGTGATTTAGTCTAGTTTGTGAGTTTCATTGAGATTTGTGCATTGTAATCTGCATTGTGTCTAATTAGTTTATGTTTTTGCATATTAGAGGTTTCCAGATATTGCATTTTTGCTACAGCAGATTTATGTTTTTATTCATAAATCAGAAAATATCAAAAAGATTGTTCTGGGTATTGCACTTTCCTTACTGTCTAGGCTAGGCGTCCATTTGTGCCAATTTGTAGAATTTTTAGAGAAGCATATAATTTTTAAATGTGAATCACCCCTCTTGCTGGGTTGTACCTTTTATTTCTAACTTGGGATTCATGCATATTAGATCTGTGGTCTTTTGATCAGTTTCTAGTGCTTTGAATTGGTCGCCTATGTCATTAGAGTGTATTTCAATTCATTTCACATCCATCGGAGGATCTTTGAGAGAGTTATGAACATTTATATGAGTTTGTAGACTGTTGGTTATTCATTTGTAAGTGCAGATCTATGAAAACGAAATTATCATTATGATCTTTGAGAGAAGTTATTGATTTGGCATCGTTGATCAAGCCAAGGGAGTTCTTATTATGTTGTAATTGCTAATCTTCTCAATTTCTATTCTCTTGTTAGGTGAAAGATCCTCATTTTGTAAACTGACAGTAGTACTGGCAGTGATTCTTAAGCTTGCTCTATTCTGCTTTGTAATGATCACTTGCATTATGAAGTTATTTTGTAATAGTTACACCTCCGCCCTATGGTAGCTACTCTCCCACTCTGGGTTAGAAAGCACATTCTGGGTGTTGAGTACTTTCAACATTTCATTTAATTATTTCAAGCATTATTATTTGTTATACTCCACCATATGGTCGCCCCTCACTCCATTCTGGATTGGGTAGCACATACTTGGTGTCGAGTTCCCTTTCAGCACTTAGAGTAGAAGATCCTCTGACCAATGCTCACACCTTGCCTGCATCGAGATCCTGGTGTACATTCTGGTTAGAGTTGCTTCAGCACGTTTTGGTTTATCTTCTAACCTTAATGGGTGCATTGATTGAAATTTTAAATTTAAAAAGTTGAAAAAATTGGCTCAAAATATTTCATTAATCAAGACAAGTTTTTGTGGTAAAAAGAAACTCATTTAAGCAAGATAACTTGAAAAATTGAACCCCACATGATCATTTGGAATCTGATCATTCCAATTGAACAACCAAACCTTACACCCGTTATCATTCAACTGAACTTTGAACTCGTTGCAGGAGAGTAAACTGATATAATTAGTAGTTTGAGAATCTTCCTTTTGAAACAAAAGAAATACCATCCTAGTGGAGAAGCGCAACATAAATCATAGACAAAGAAGAGGAACAATCTGATATTATGGCTAGAAGGCCCATATTACCACCATCTATGTGGTAATGAATATCCTATTTTCCATTATCTTAGACTTCTCTAAATGATCTCTCGCAAAATAAAAAACCCCAAGAGAATTTCTACATGTCATCACTTCAAACTTGGGAATCATAGTCCAAAAGCTATCAAACGAAACCTTGTGGCTTTCTACCAAAATAGGACTAGGTTGGTGAGGAATTTTTATATACGTGCTTGAAGGAATAATCCAGAATTGTATGCCCTATTTAAGTCAAATATTGGTCTTTTGGATTTTAACACTTTAGAGGTCTAGCATGTTTCTTACCACCTTGGTCTTATCAAACAAAGGTTCACTCTAGGTCAGCATTGGGACAAACATTTCATCCACCCCTTATCAAAATCCAAATTTCACTTCATCAAACTTTGTAAATTTTTTGAATACACCAACACTTTTTGACTTAGACATCTATCAAACCAACCCTAACTTAGCCACTTTTGTATGTGAAATGAATCCTTTTCCATGCATTTTGTAAATTTAGTTATCATATTTGAACTCATTTATCTTGAAGGTCACAAGTCTACCCTAAAGATTTACAAGTTCATAAACATCCTTTATCCCAACATTCGAACATCAAAATTAAGTCAAAAGTGTTGTCCCAAAATGTTTGCAAAGATTACTCCCCACATCATTCATCTTTTCATCTCCCATTGTCATCATTGCTCCAAAATGACTTAAAGCATCCCTTTTACCTAGATTTGAGTCAACTAGAGAGTTTAAACATTACAAATCTCAACACAACTCTCCCATAAGTGACCCAAAATTTATGGTAAAGACAAGATCACAACACAAGAGAATCATGGAGAAAACCAAAGGCATATTCACCTCAAGTGATCCCAATCATCAACAATTTTATCCAAGAATTCAAGTTACCCCATCGCAACAACCATCATCCCCATCAGGACCGTATGAGATAGAAGATGTTATGAACAACGCCTTTGGACTTACTAAGGAAGAAATCATGGAGTACAAACAAGAACATCAAACTTTAGAGAACATGGTTCCAATTTCCCCATCTTTTATTGTGCAACCCTTAATGTAAAATTTATCCATTGATCAAACAACTCCATCACTAGGGCTAAGTCAAACATCAACTCCCAGTATTGTAGCTAGTCTTGCTAAGGACTTTGGTCACACTCTTCCATTAGAAATCAACACACTTGTGGGTAATCTAAATGCAAACTGATCCCAAAACACTTCATGGACACCTACCTTTGGTGTTCCTCCCATTCTCGAACACCCTCAACATAAACATAAACCACTTACACTTCATGAATCCATGACAACCTCAACATATCAAGGTTAGCCCTCTTCACCTATCTCCACAAGTACCATAGGTGTACCCAGTATCATGTAAGGAAGTATAGGCCAAGTGTCTTAAACAAATCCAAATGGGCAAGTCAATCCCCTTATGCAAAATCAATCTTCAATGCAATATGGGACATCCTTATCAAATTCCCCAATGATTTCATCCATCCCATTGGCTACCCAAACCACATATGTCTCATCCATCACCAACCCAACTCAAATCAATCCCTTGACTACGAACCCCATCAACCAAGGTAATACCTTGACCATATCTCAAACACAAGGAAATCTCCAAAACATTGGTTAGGGGAAGCCTTTCAAACAATGGGCTTAAGGTCCTAATACGTCATTACATTGAAATGCCTAATGGCACCAACATCATCTTTCCCCTCAATCCCTTTCATCATGCAAAATCAAATGGGACCTCAATCTCACAATCCTCCATCCCAATCCACCCTTTTGTAAGGAATGTTAAACCAAGGGAACTCCCAACCTCTCATCAACAATCCACTACCCACGTAAAACATCAACACCCAAAACTTATCACAAATTTCCCAACAACCAATCGATCCTACATTACAATCACATGCCTTAGCTTATCAACAAGTCATCCAACAACATTAGAAACAACAACAAGCAACCTTAGCAGCACAACAACAACAAAAAGCAAGCAAAATTAGTAGCACAACAACAACATCAACAATAAAAATAAGCCTTAACAACACAACAACAAAAACAACAAAAAACATTAAGAAACCTTAGTAACACAACAAAAACATCAAGCAACCTTAGTAGTACAAAAAAAAAATCAAGCAGCCTTAGTAGCACAACAAAAATATCAAGCATCCTTAGTTGCACAACAACAACATCAAGCAACCTTAACATCATAATAACAAGCACAAAAAATAGCCCTTGTGGCCCAACAACAATAGCAAGCTCAACAACAAACCTTATTAGCTCAATAATATGCCCAACAACAACAACACCAACAAAAAGGTTTATACTACAACCCTCAACAAAACATCATCAACCCAATCACATTAGGAACATATACACCTACACCACCATCTCCCTCACACTATCCTACACCACCATACACACCATACAACAACCCATCATATCAGAATCCTACTTACAATCCATCCACCATCCCACAATATGCAACATATGTTCCTCCACCAATCCCACAAGACAATATGTCATCACAACTTAAGGCGTAAACACAAGAAATGTAGGATCTCTAAATGGGAAAGAAAAAGAAGCCCCATACATAGAACCTATGTCTATATCCATTTGATCAAAACATCGCAATGGTACCATTCCCTCCTGGTTTTGAAATCGCCAAATTTGATAAATATAAAGGGAGATGAAGTCTTGTGGACCATGTCAAAGAGTTTAATGTCATGTGTATGGAGGTCGCCTACAATGAGTCCTATTTGATGTGCCTCTCTCCTCAGAGCTTGACAGGACCAACCATCGATTGGTTTTCCCAATTACCTCTAGGAATCAAAAACTTCCAAGAAATCATTGATAAATTCATAGATCACTTCTACTTTAATCTTGACATGGACATAAGCCTAGAAGAGTTGTACACTCTCAAACAAAACAAAGGAGAATCTTTCACCAATTTATTGCAATGATGGAGGAAAAGGGCTAGTAAGAGCAGCTGGCCAATTCCCAATGAACAACAAGTGGGGATCATCATATTGAATGTGGATATGGATCTATCCTTCCACTTAAAGATGTAGTGCATTACATCTTACAATGAACTTTTCGGGCTAGAGCCCTTAACATCAAAAGAGCTCTAATATCACAAGGAAATACTCAAGCCTACAAAGACAATCGCCCATCAACTAGTTTGAACGACAAGCCTCACATTTAGGTACAGAAAAAAAATGTGACAAATTATGGTGTGGTAGATGCTAAGGTAGTCCTAAGTGCTCCTAGGCTGAACAAAAATCAAATGGATAATGTTCAACCAACTATGCAACAAACAACACCATCACAAAGCAATCAAATCAACAACACTAAAAAAAAACAATGATGAACTTCCAACAAGAACTATCTAAAACACAAGTGCACATAGTTGTCAGAACCTATTGAGACCATCATGAAGAAATTAGTAGAGTCAAACCTGATAATGTTTCCCAAATTTGAAAACTACTAAGAACTGTAGGATAAACCACCCTAGTACAACAAAAATGATCTTGTTGACTTTCACAAAATCAAAGGACACAAAACAATGAACTACATGAGGCTCAAAAATATCATCCAGATCTTATAGAGAGTGACACCATATCTTTTGAAGTACCAACTGGAAATCAAAATCTTAAGATATATAAGAACCCTATGCCAGATCAGAGCAAAGGAAACAACACTGGGAAATCTAATTAGGATTATACAAATGTGCAACATACCTATTCCAATGTAGTCACTTCTTGTGATAGTGTCATCACCATCGTCACCATCAAAGGGCCTAGTCTAGAGTGTGGAGTCACCATGTGATGTGGCAAGGTCACTATCCAAGGGGTCCCATCTCAATCTAGGGCACAACCTACTTTTCCTACATCAAATCCTAGCAAGTATAATCTCCTAGATTAGCTTAAGAGGACTCCCACACATATTTCTATCTTAGAGCTATTGATACTATCTCACACACATAAGTAAATCTTAGAAAAGGCTTTATCTTCATCATATGTTCCTGAGGATATTGATATAGGCTGGTTTCAAGCTATGGTAGGGCATATCGCTAATCATCTTCTCACCTTCTCAGAACAAGACTTGCCATCACAATCATCTCATAATCATCCTTTTCACCTTGAATTATTTTTTCATAAGAACAAGGTTAAAAGAGTCTTAGTGGATGGAGATGCTAGTATGAACATTTTCACCCTTTAGTTGAAAAAAAATCTAGGCTATTCAGAGGATACTATTGAAAAAACAAACACCACTGTTAGAGCATATGATGATCAAGAGCAGGTATCACAAGGCATCATCACACTACCCATCCAATTGGGGCATGTCATTGGAGAAACTACATGCCATGTGTTAGACCTTGATCTCCCCTAAAACATCTTTCTTGGCTGACCATAGATCCACACGCTAAAGTTGTAGCTTCAAGTTACCATCAATGTGTAAAGTTTCCTTTTGAGGGAAGAGAATTTACCATCCATGGAGATCTTGAGCATTTTTACTACTACAAGAAACTTTAGGCCAAGTTTTACAAGATACCCAAAATCCCTAAAAATGATGAAGGGCCTGCACCATCCTCCTCATTTTTTGACCCATCATCCCTTGCATCTACCTCAAAAACAAAAACACCCATTGTACAGAGAATTCCTGATATCAAAGTAGCGATCCAAGATGATGGTTGTGGAAACTATAAACTAATGAAGGATACCTTTTTGTTGGGAGAGATACCTCTTTCTCCCAAATCCCATGGAAAACCCACATCTAGAAATGAAGCACTTGAAACAATCAAGATGGAAGCTATTACCTTCACGAAGTGGGGGGATTTGAAAAAAGAATATTTCAATGAAGAAGATGTCTCTAAACTACTTTATCAAGATGAATGACCTGTCCCTGTTCTTGCCATGGAAGATGACAACAAAGGCTTGCAACTAATGAAGGGATGGTGATATAACATGAATGGGAAACTAGGAAAAAATGACAATAGTTTGTTAGAACCCATCCTTCCTAAGAAAATCCCAAAGAATCTCAACTTAGGATGTACTACTAGCAAGGTTACCCTTATCGGCAAAGGTACTTCCGCTAAACAAGCTTAGGCTTCCTCTTGGTTACAACATCCTGTGATATGACCTTAGATGAATTTCCCCTTGATGTTTCTGACCTATTTTAAAATAATTCCCTCTTCATGATATCCACAACATCTTTCACCCCGAGCAATCAACTGACTGAGATAAGCCTAGTATACCCCCAACTCATTGACTTGGACTAACGAGGAGCACCGATTCTAGATTTATTCAAAAACAATGAAGCGATCTTAGAATTTATGGTACTCCATGACAATTTACCATGGGAAAATCACAAATTAGGTTTTGACATAGAGCTAGACACAGGGGCATACTACGGGGAGATGATTGAATCCTTCAATCACAAAATTGAGGACATGCAACTAACATGCATATCTCTAAGTGAAAACCACACTATGGTACTTTCTGATCTTGAAATAGTAAAAAGAAAGGACACATGCAAAGGTGAAAACCTCTTTGAGGTGCCCAAGAATGAGGGATTCAATCTCCCTCTTAGTGCAATGCATCCAGAGAAATCAACAGTCTTAGTAGAAAAGGCCACTCCTATCAATGTGGGAATAGAAGAAGCACCTAAGATCACTTTCTATGTAGAATCCTTGTTGAATAAAGAACAAAAATTCCTAGCAACATTCTTGAAAGAGGAAAGAGCTACTTCACATGGTAATACATAGATATGCCAGGGCTTGATCCAGAAGTATTTGTGCACCACTAAGCAATCTATCTTGGAGCCAAACTAGTAAAGAAAAAAATAAGGAAAATGCACCCTCAGATAACACTCTTGGTAAAAATTGAGTTACAAAAGATTCTTGACGTTGGATTCATCTGATTGATAGATTATCTTGAGTGGGTTTCAAACCTAGTACCAGTCTCCAAACCCACTAGGGGCATTAGAATATGCACGAATTTCAAAAACTTGAACAAGGCATGCCCAAAGGACGATTTCCCTCTTCCTAACATCAACCTCATCATGGATTTAACAACAGGGCATGCTCATGGATGGTTTTTTAGGCTACAATCAAATCATGATCATCAAGGAGGATCAACAAAAAATTGCATTCACTTGTCCATGGGGAACATGTTGTTGGAACATGATGACATTTGGGCTAAACAATGCAAGAGCGACCTATCAAAGAGAAATGACCCTCATCTTTCATGAAATGATCGAAAAAACATTTGAAGAGTATGTGGATGATCTTTTGGCCAAATCGAAGAAAAGGAGTGACACATAGAAGTCTTGGGACCCATCTTCGACAGACTTGAAAAGTACAAGGTATGGCTAAATCCAAAAAAGTGTGTCTTTGGGGTTACATCAAGGAAACTTCTTAGCTATATCATATCACATAGAGGGATAGAAATTGATCCAGTCAAAGTCAAAAACATCCTAGACATGCAACCACCACAAACATTGAAACATATGAGAGGGTTACAAGGAAGATTGTAGTCCATCAAAAGGTTCATAGCGCAACTATCAGATAAAATCCACCCTTTCTCACATCTTCTCCATAAAGGAATAACTTACAAGTGGGATGAGAAGTGTGATAAATATTTCCAATGTATCAAGGACTACCTATTGACAATTCTAGTATTCATGCCATTGATATCAAACAAATAATTGATCTTGTATATCTCAACAACATCAACAGAACTAGGGGCTCTTCTAGAATGACATGAAAATGGAAAGGAAAGAGCTATCTATTATATCAGCAGGACCTTGGTGGGCTATGAAATGAACTATTCATCCATTGAGAAGGCATGCTTAGCAATGGTTTTTGTTTGAAAAAAATTTAGACACTACATGTCACATCAAGTCAAGCTTATTGTGAAGATCAACCCAATTAAATGCCTGTTATCCAAAGCTACTCTCATTGGGAGAATGGACGAATGAGTAATGATCTTGACTAAATTTGACATAGAGTACATGGAGCATAAGGCAATCAAAGGACAAGTGATCATGGACTAGCTGGCAGAAGCACCTATCTATGGAAAGAACTTGTTGATATCTAAATTCCCTAATGAATCGGTATTCCTTGTCAATCTAACAAATTAGTGGAACATGTACTTTGATGGATCATTTACCCAACATGGATTAGGGGTGGGAATTATTTTTATCACCCCTCAAGGTGATTGCATTCCAAAGTCATACTAGCTATCATTTTTTGTGTACTAACAAAATTGTTGAGTATGAAGCCCTAATCATCGGTCTAAGGATAGTAGTTCAGTGACAAATACAAGAGTTGAAAGTCTATGGAGACTCATAGCCGGTTATCATCCAAGTCAATGATGATTACCAAACTAAGGATGACAAGCTTACTCCTTACAAAAAGATTGTAGAGAATCTCAAGGACCTTTTTATAGATATAAATTTTGAGGAGATTCCTCACATGAACAACCAAGTAGAAAATGCTATGGCAACAATTGGATCATTGTTAAACATGCCGCACAACGTCCTTCAAAGTGAATCCTTGGTAGAACAACTTCTCACATCAAATTTCAAAATCCATGAATCTAAATTTGTGTGTGTCATCATTGGTCCTGAATCCCCGAGGTATCATGATATATTCACATACCTTAGCAGAGGAACGCTTCCATCTGATATCACCTCTAACTTTAAAAAGACCTTTGTTAAAAAGGAATCCTGATTTGTGATCTTAGGTGATACCTTATACCATTGAAGCATCGAAGGGGTATTACTACAATGTCTTAACCAAGAGGAATCCTTAACTTCTTTAATAGAAGTACACGATGGAATATGTGGTTCCCATTCTAGTGGTATGACTTTAGCTAAGAAATTGTTGAGAGTAGGATACTACTAGCCAACCATGGAAAGAGAAGCTCATCAATATTTGTAGAAGTGTGTCTAATGTCAACAACATGGAGATCCGATTCATGCTCTGGCTCATGAGTTGCAACCAATGGTCACACCTTAACCTTTCTCACAGTGGGGGCTTGAACTCATAGGAAAAATTACTCCAACCTCGTCTAACGATCATAAGTTTATCATAAGAACCATTGAATACTTTACCAAATGGGTTGAAGCCATTTCGATGACCTATATAACGGGTAAGAAAATTGCTAAGTTCATCCTGAATTACCTAATCTTCCATTATGGTATTTTGCAAACCCTTATATCAGTCAATGGAACACCCTTCAAGAATTAGGATGTGAAAGAGCTATATCAAAGATTCAACATCTAAAATTGATTCTCTACCCCGTATTACCCCCAGGGCAATGGTCAAGCTAAGGCTACAAATAATACCATTCTAAAAATCCTAAAGAAAATGGTCAATGAAGCTAGTCGTGATTGGTATTTACAGTTAAATCCCACCCTCTAGGCCTATCAAACTAGTATCTACATGCCTATAGGTACAATCCCGTTCTCCTTGGTCTATGGATTAGAAGCTATCCTACCTATTGAGGTTGAGCTTCCATCACTATGAGTGTTACTACAAACCTAATCACTGATGAAGAGTACAAAGTATCTTGGCTAAATGAGCTAGAATTCCTAGATGAGCTTCGCCTTGACTCCCTTAACCACTTGTGAGTATATCAAAACTAACTAAAATATATTTATAACAAGAAGATCAAGTATCAGTCTTTCCAGGTAGGGGATCTTGTCCTAAAGAAAAATCAAAAGAATCTTCTAGATCATGATAGTAAAGGAAAAGTTTGAGCCCAACTAGTTGGGTCCCTTTGTCATCATAGAAAGCTATGCATTAGAAGAATACCAATTATCAACGCCTCAAGGTGAACCCTTGCAAGAACCAACCAATAGCCTGCATCTTAAAAAAAATTATGCCTAGACTTCAAGGGTATAAATTTGAAAATACAAAAAAATAAAAAGGATAAAAATCGAAAAAACTAAGAAAAAGGATTAAAGATTGTAGGCACTCAAAAATGTCTTGAATGATATCATGCACTCGAATAAGGTATACTAACATAATTTCATCCTAAAACCCATCTTCTTTTCACTTAATTGATTAAATTAGCCTAGATATTTAATTAATTTCCCCATTTTCATCTATTAACCTAATTGACCTAATTAGGTTAATTCATCCCCCTTCATGCTAACATTTCATCCTATTAAATTAAATACTTCAAACTATTTAATTTAATCCCTAAGTCTTCTTATTTAATTAAATAACCCTAAGTTTTTTAATTAAAGATCATATCATATCTCCCATTTTCATCAAATCACTTTATTTAATGAAAATCATGAAATTCCCCTAATTACATAATTAAGCTTTTATTTAATTATCAAATATATAATCAAATCTAATTCCCCCCACTTGAAAGGGAATATTCCTCCTTTGCTCATTCCTCCAAAAGGAATATTCCATAGGAATATTCCTCCCCCTCTTGCACATTAAAACTTTGTTTTAATTAGCTAAATATCTTTTTTTCCTCACCCATGAGAATATTCCAAAGAATATTCTCTCTCCTCACTCATTTGAAAAAGGGGAATATTCCTTTTTTGTAACAATACTTGACTTCATGTGCAAGTTAACTTGTGACTTCTTGTACAAGTTAACTTGTGACCTCTTGTGCAAGTTACAAGTGTGTTTGTTTGGACAAAGGTGAACCCTTGATTAAATCTCATCATTGATTCTCATTCATTCATGAGAATCCATGATCCATGCCTCTAACTTCCTTCATCCTTGACCATTGACTAACCTCTTGATCTCAAACCTTCATTTCTTATTTGCTCTCTTATAAATAGATCACTATTTGGAGACAAATGGATCCATCTTTTAACATCAAATTTATGTTGTTAAAATCACTCACAATCACACTCATATTTAGCATACATTTAGCATCTTTTTTTAGTTTAATTACTTGCATAATAGCTTAGCTTCCATTAATGGCTTCCATGGTAACTTAGATGCATACGTTTAGTTTATTTGTTAATTAGGGTTTCAATCATTTAACTTAGAATCCATTTAGATTAGATAAATTTAATTTGTACATCTTGATCATTTTGTCCTAAATCATGTTAAAATAGCTCGCATCATGTTAATCTAGTTTTGGATCATGTTTCATCACACATCTCACAATGGTTTCACCAGTTTTCTTCAATAGAATTGGTTGAAATAAGCTCATTTATCTATAGGGATTGGGAAAGAGTCATCATTCCACATCAACATGAAACCACTCCCATAATAGGATAAGTTTCATTTGGATTAGAGTAGGTGTTTTGAAGCTTTCATAGTTTAACATGTTAGTTTTGATAAAATGCTTAGTTTAGCTTATTTTGAATGATCTCTATTGGATTGATGTTTAGTGTCATGAATACGCTTTGATTCTTCATGGATCAAGTGTAGTCAACCCATACTAATCCATCAGTCACATTTTGGCGCTAGTAGGAGGGATTAACCAATCACATTTAACAAATTTTCCTCTTGAAGTCTATTTTTTGATTTTTGCAGATATAGTGATGCTCCAAGGGATTTCAACGTTGATTTTTTAAGGTGTCTCCATATAGCGACACTATTTTAATTTAATACAATGACACCTAATTAATACCTTGATGTTGATTAAACTAAACGACGACGCTAATATTGTTTAGAGGTATAGAGAATTCGTAAATAGGGACGCTCCAAAATAGTAGTGCTATTGTCATCACTAGATTTTTGCAGAGTGACACTATTTTTCATGAGAGCGACGCTCATCTGACTTATGGTGATGCTATCCTGAACAACGACACCCTTATCTCGTAAGAAAAACATTGATCAATTTTCAGCATGTGCTTTAATTTTTTTACTTCATTTGATCACTAACATGCCTCTAAATTTGTTCTGATTTTTAGGCTAACTGAGTTTTGTAGGTTGGACGATAAAAGTTGAAGTGAAGAAGCATCCTTGTCTTTAAATCTCATAATTGTAATGAGTGTTTTGACACTTTTGGGGAAATTATAACCCATTTATCATACTTTTCATTTTATGCTTTAGGACCATGCTAGCTTTCAATTGGGTTTAAAATGAATGCTCAAACAAGATTAAAATGAACCCTCACATCATTTTACTTTGGGTTTAAAATTGAACAATAGAACACTTCGTTTGGTGCTTAAAATAAACTCACATTTTCTTTGAGGGTTAAAATTAATGAATGCTCACCATGTCGTGTGATTTACATTTTTGTCATTGAATGTGTATGCTATTCTTTCGTGCCACTCGACAATCTTGAGAATCAAAAACATTCCTTTGAAATTTTGTATAATCACCCACATATTTCAATTTGGATTAAAATGAACTCTATGCTAGTGTAAGGAAAAGGCATTGTGTCTGTTCTCTCCTTGCTTCATGTGATTTGGGAGATCGAACAACAAATGTAATTCCTTTCTTTTGTATATCTTTAGAGGGCTTGCCACCTCATTTCGAAAGGTGGGAACAACCCAAGTGGTGCTTTCTATCTAGCTCACTATATAAATAATTTGGAGTGACGAAAGTCACTAACCAACTGGTTGTTGTTGTCCCATACTGACGAAAGTCTCTCCTACATCTGTGTGATGTGTGAAACCCCTTAGATGTTTCTAAGGGCTAGGAGGCCTCTTAATTGAGTGAATCACCATGTGTATGGTACCAGTCTATCCCAAAAATAGTAATTAAAAACCTTGTTGTAGCAGCTAACCTAGTCCAATTCTGAAACGTATTTCAAAGTAGTGCATGGGAGTAGCATTGCACCCAGAAGTTACTTACCATTTTCATTTTTTTATTGAGGCATAAAAAAATGGGGAAGGGACTCCTTTGCTTGGTGTGTCAAGATGTTACATTTCCTTGACATAGCCTATTTTTCCACTTCATCTTCATGGATTAATCATCTCTTTCGATGATGGTAAGCCTACTGAGAAATACATACTTGATCTATCTAGGATTCTAAATGCTTGTGAGTCAGTTTAACACTTGCTTGGTTCTAAAACAATTGCAAAAACAAAAATCAACAAAATTATTTTGAAATTTCAAACCCTTTGGTCTAAGTGTGGATACCCTTTGACAAAACCTTGATATTATTGCTTTTCCTAAGAAATTATTCTTAGAGACTTCTAAATATTATGGTTTATATCTCAATTCATACTTCCCAAAGTCAACATAGGAAACTATGGCTTGAACTTAATCCTTTTCCAGAAATGGAATTTGTGGAATTGATGATGTTTTTGACATAGACATTCTAGTTTGAAACTTAATCAAGACAAGTCTTTGTGGTAAAAGAAACTCACTTAATCAAGATAACTTGACAAATTGAACCCCACATGACCATTTAGAGACTGATCACTCTCGTTGAACAACTTGACCTTACACTCACTATCATTCAACCAAACTTTGAACTCATTGAAGGAGAACAAATCGATATAATTAGTAGTTTGAGAAGCTTCACTTTTGAAACAAAGGAAGCACCAATTCAGTGGAGAAACACAACATACATCTTAGGAAAAGAAGAGGAACAAACTGATATTGTGGTTCGAAGGCCCATATTACTACTTCTTGTGTGGCAATAAATATCCTCTTTTTCATGATCTTAACTTCTCTAAATTATCTCACGAAAAGTCATTATCCCCAAAATAAGGTCTATAGATTGTCACTTCAAACTTAGGAATCTTAGTCCAAAAGCTATCAAAAGACACCTTTTAGCAATCAATCAAAATAGAACCAGGTTGGCATATAACTTCTACAAACATGCTTCAAGGAACAATCCAGACTTGTATGCATTCTTTTATAGTCAAAACCCTAGTCTTTTTCATAATCTTGAACATATCTAAAACATTGGGTCTTTAGGATTTGAATAATTTAGAGGTCTAGCATGTTTCTCACTACCTTGGTCTTATCAAACAAAGTTTCACTTTAGGTCAACATTGGGTCAAAAATTTCATCCACCCCTTCATCAAACTTCATCCTTCACTTCACCAAACTTTGCAAAATTTTTGAATACACCAACACTTTTGAATTAAACATTTATCAACCCCAAACCCTAACTTAGCTACTTTTGTATGTGAAATGAAACCTTTTCCATGCATTTAGTTAAGTTAGTTATAATCTTTGAACTCATTTATCTTGAAGGTCATGATTCTACCCTAAAGATTTCCAAGTTCATAAACATCCTTTATTTAAACATCAAAACATCAAGCTTAAGTCAAAAGTGTTGTCCCAAAGTGTTTGCAAAGATCACTTCCCACATCGTCCACCTTTTCATCTCCCATTATCATCATTCCTCCAAAAAGGCTTAGAGTATCCCTTTTACCTAGATTTGAGTCAACTAGAGAGTTCAAACATTACAAATCTCAACACAACTCTCCCATAGGTGACTCAAAATTTATGGTAAATACAAGATCACAATACAAGAGAATCATGGAGAAAACCAAAGTCAAATTCACCTAAAGTGACCCAAATCCTCAAGAATTTGATCCCAAAAGTCAAGTTACCCCATCACAACAACCATCATCCCCAAAAAGACCATATGAGATAGAAGACATTACAAACAACCACTTTGGGCTTACTAAGGATGAAATCATGGAGCACAAACAAGAACATCAAGCTTTAGAGAACATGGTTCCAATTTCGGGCCCATATTTTGTTGTGCAAACCTTAATGCAAGGATTGAATTTATCCATCAATAAAACTAATCCATCACTAGGACTAAGTCAAAAATCAATTCCCAGTATTGCAACTAGTATTACTAAGGACTTTGGTCACACTCTTCCATTCAAAAGCAACTTACTCGTGGGTACTCTCAACACCAATCCACCTCCAAACACCACTTGGACACCTACCTTTGGTGCTCCTCCTGCTCTTGAACATCCTCAACATCAACATAAACCACTTGCACTTCATGAATCCACGACAACTTCAACATATCGAGGGTACCCCTCTTCATCCATCTCCACAAGTACCGCAAGTGTACCCAATATCACACAAGGAAGTATGGACAAATTGTCTCAAATAGATCCAAACAGGAAAGTCAACCCCCCTATGCAAAATCAACCTTCAATACAATATGGGATATCCCTATCAAATCCCCCAATGAATTCATCCATCCCTTTAGTAACCCAAACCATATTTGTCTCATCCACCATCAACCCAACTCAAAACGAACCCTTGGTCACCAACCCCATCAACCAAGGTAATATCTTGACCACATCCCTAACACAAGGAAATACCCAAGACATTGGACAAGGGAACCTTTTCATTCAATGGACTCAAGGTCATAATGTTTCATTGTAGTACCTAATGACACCATCATCATCTTTCCCCACGATCCCTCTCATCATGCAAAATCAAATGGGATCCCCATCTCACATTCCTCCATCCCAATCTACCCTTTTACAAGGAATGTTGAACCAAGGGAGCCTTGAATCTTTCATAAACAACCCACCACCCACTCAAAACATCAACACCAAAAACTCATCATAGATGTCTCAACAACCGATTGATTCTACATTACAAGTACATGCCTTAGCTTATAAACAAACCATCCAACAAAAATAGCAAGAATATAAAGCATCCCTAACAACACAACAACAAGAACAAGAAGCAGCCTTAACACAACAACAACAACAACAATAGAAAGTAGCGTTAACACAAGAAGAAGAAGAAGAAGAAGCATCCCTAGTAGCACAACATCAAGTAGCCTTAGTAGCACAACAACAACATCAAGTAGCCTTAGTAGCACAACAACAAAATCAGGCAGCCTTAGAAGCCCAACAAAAACAAGTGCAACAAACAACCCTAGTAGCCCAATAGCAATAGTAAACCCAAAAAAAATCCTTATTACCTCAACAGTATGCCCAACAACAACAATACCAACAAAAATAGCAAGAATATAAAGCATCCCTAACAACACAACAACAACAAGAAGAAGCAGCCTTAACACAACAACAACAACAACAACAATAATAGAAAGCAGTGTTAGCACAAGAAGAAGAAGAAGAAGAAGCTTCCCTAGTAGCACAACATCAAGTAGCCTTAGTAGCACAACAACAACATCAAGCAGCCTTAGTAGCACAACAACAACATCAGGCAGCCTTAGCAGCCCAACAAAAACAAGTGCAACAAACAACCCTAGTAGCCCAATAGCAATAGTAAACCCAAAAACAAGCCTTATTACCTCAACAGTATGCCCAACAACAACAATAAGTTTCCTACTATAATCCTCAACAGAACATCATCAATACAAATGCATTGGGAACATATTCATCAATACCTTAATCACCTTCACAAACTCTCACACCGCCATACACACCATATAAAACCTTATCATATCAAAATCCCACATACAACCCATCCACTATCCCACAATATGTAATGCATGTTCCTCCACCAAACCCGCACGATGATCTAGCATCACAACTTAAGGCATTGTCACAAGAAATGCAGGATCATCAAATGGGCAAGACAAAGAAGCCCCATACATAGAACTTATGTCCATATATATTCGATCGAAATATCACAATGGTACCATTCCCTCCCAACTTTGAAATCCCCAAATTCGATAAATACAAAGGGAGAGTCCTCATGTGGACCATATCAAAGAGTTTATCATTATGTGTATGGAGGTTTCTTACAATTATTCTTATTTAATGTTCCTCTTCCCCCAAAGTTTAACAAGTCCTGCCATGGATTGGTTTTCTCAACTGCCTCCTAGTATCAATTTTTTTCAAGAAATCACCAATAAATTCATAGATCACTTCTCCTTTAATCTTGACATGGACATAAGCCTAGAGGAGTTGTATACTCTCAGACAAAACAAAGGAGAATCTTTTGCTAATTTCTTACAATGGTGGAGACAAAGAGCTAGTAAAAGCAAGTGGCCTCTTCCCAATGGGAAACAAGTGGGGATCATCATCATGAATCTAGATCCAGATCTATCCTTCCACTTGAAAATACAATGCATCACATCTTATGACGAGCTTGTCCTTAGAGCCCTTAACATCAAGAGAGCTCTGATATCACAAGGAAATACTCAAGCTTACGAATGAAACCACCCATCAACTAGTTCAAACAACAAGCCTCATGTCTAGGATAAAAACAAAAATGTAAAAAATGATGGAGTGGTAGATGCTAAGGTAGTTCTAAGTTCTCCTAAGCCAAACAACAATCAAGTTTCTAACATTCAAATAGTTGTGCAACAAATAACACCTTCTCAAAACAATTAGATCGACAACACTAAAACACAACAAAGGCGAACCCCTAACAAGAACAACTATCCTAAACGTAGGTACACACAATTGTCAAAACCTATCAAAAACATCATGAATAAATTAGTAGAGTGAAACCTAATAATGCTTCCCAACTTTTAAAACTACCAAGAACCACAAAAGAAACCATCCTGGTACAACAAGAACAAACTTTCTAACTTTCACAAAATGGAAAATTGCATGATGCTCAAAAATATTATCCAAGAACTTATAGAGATCGACACTATATAGATGTTGAAGTACCAGTTGAAAAATAGGATCTTAAGATATATAGGAACCATATGCTAGAACATAGAAAAGGGAACAACAACAAAAAAGCTAAGGATTACACAAACATGCAACATACCTATTCTAATACGGTTGCTTCTTGTGATAGTGTCTTCACTATCGTCATCATCAAAGGGCCTAGTGTGGAGTGTGGAGTTACCACACAACATGGAAAAGTCACCATCCAAGGATTCACATCTCAATCTGGGTACAACCTGTTGATGGATGTTTTTGCACCTTCTCAACATAGGCAACACACAAGTATACTACCTCTCTTGAAAGGAAATCTCCTACAAACAAGTTGCAGAAAATTACCCCAAGGTCTCTCGGGTGTTAGGTCTTGACAAGCTTGGAATATCTCGGTTGGTTGATGTGTCTTGCTGGTATCACAAGGCAGTCTTACATATGAGTCACAAAGCATGGGAAGTTGGGTCTACAAATGCAGTTTCACAGTGTTGGAAGTGAATGAATAGTGATTTCCCACTCAAAATAGCAAGCTAAAACCCACCAAGTTCATTTGATTTAGCTTCATGGTGATGCTTGAGATCCTACTCTAACCAAGGACTAAAAGAAATAGCAAAAGGAGAAGGTTTGATAAAGTTGTTCTAATCCTAAGCTATGAATGAACAGTAACAATGGAGGCTGCTATAGTAGAAAAATTGCCTAAATTGAGTTTTGCTTGACCAAGAGAAACCTACAGCTACACAAAATCAGTGCAATCTTCTAAGGTCTATTGATTTTCAGATTACACATACACATCATGAATATGCAATTGAATTAGGTTGTAGCAATGACATAAAGAAGCCCAAGCTAACTTTGCACAGTAGCTTGTCATCAAAAAGTGCTAAAAGTATGGGCTAAAAGCTCATCAAATCCTATAACAACAACATCATTATAATAGCCATTCAAGAAACTACTTACTAAAACTAACTTTGAAGTAGAACCATGCATACATAATGAACAAACTCAAAAGAAACACCCATAAATCATGCAATGTTGCTCTCTATTGTTGTAGAATGCTTTTAGACCAGCTCTCCAATGATTTACAAATGAGGGGAAGACCCCTATTTATAGTTTTCCAAAGCCCAAATGAATGGATGGGATTTAATTACATTGTGTGGCTTAGATTTGATACAACTTAGGGTTTCACCTACCCCTTATTGTAAAGGAATTCAAAATACAACTTTGTCTTTTCCTTGTTTTATCCTCTAGTGCTTGGGTGTTGTAGCAGTTTTTTTATTTAGCTAATTGTTCTTTTACCATAGCTAAAATTGTCCAAAGGTTGCCTTCTGCTTGATGGATTTGCAACATTCTTCATTGGATCAAACGGGCCTTGATGATGACTTGCATCAATGGATTGACTGCCCCTGATCTGAGGGACAACTCTGGATGGATCATGATTGTTTGATGAAGAACAAGACAACCTCTCCTCTTGTCTCCGGTTTTGGTTAACATCCATTTGTGTTCTTGGTACTATCTCTCCTTGGCATGTTGTCATCCATTTGTCGGTCATCTTTGATGAACTAATCATAATTCATCCACCTTTGGTGCATCATTTGTGAATTAAGATATTCTCCCTAGTTCGGCCCTATAGGTAATCTTTGACTATTGTTTCCTTTGTGAACTCAGTAGGTAGTATGTAGCTCCTCCCATTTAGATGGAAACTTTTTGATTTCATTTCTTCCTTCACCTGGATCAAGCCTAGAGATGAATGATATCAAGTATTTGTCAACTTGACAATTCTGAGTTAAAACTCAACCTATGACTGGGTTCAATGTGCTTTCAGAAGTGAAGACATCCCTTGGTTAATTTATGACAAGCATCCGTATGTGAGCCACCTCGGAAAGTTTCAATTTGCACCACCTTCCCTATATACATTTATGCCTACACCCAAGACAAGAATATGATTAAAATAAAGCTTTAAAGCTTGATGATAAAAGGTAGTTTATCATGAATCTTTCATAAGATAGCTAGATCAATATCTCCTTTTTGCCTATGATGCTCTCATTTTAGGTTCATATTATGAAACATATTGCACAATATGAAATTCATCAATCTCCTCAAAATATTACATGATGTTGATGATATGATAATTTAAATCCCCACTATAGGAAAATGATCAACACATTTTGGAGATGAAACCCTTTAAATTACCCATCAATCACATGGTTATGTCCATCCCCATCTATCTTGATCATATATGATTCATATGGTTGCCATACTCAAGATTCCTCTTTCAAATTGGTTGTGTGTTCGCCTAGATAATCCCATCACGTTATACAAAATTTGGGATTCAGAAGGAGGAAAATGTTGAGCATAATGCAGGACCCGGCATGACCATCACTGCTTGGGCGTCCAAGCAAGCCTCAACTCCCACAACTAAGTAACCCGCACCATGCCACTCCTAACCCATTTTTATATAGATATTTCATTATTTACTACCCATCACTTCTCCACATGTTGGCCCTGCCAGTTAAGGTACTTGAGGATTGAAGACTTTGCTTTCAATAATGCACTTCAGATCACATACTTTGTCAGCTTCAACCTTTCTATCATATGGGATGTTACACCCTTGATGGACAATTTTGGGCCTCCTTGGATCATTCTTTAAATGCTTTAAATTGAGGTCTTGAATAAGGGATGCAGGTCAATTGTGGAGAAAATATCACGGGCAGGGCTTAAATTTGACAGTCGACCTTGCCTGTCAACAAATTTTTTAATGACAATTATCTATTCAAAGGTGCCCTTAAAAAATTATGATATACCTTAGTGTAGGTAAAATTATATATAAATCAAATATATATATCATTATAATTCTATATAAAATTTGACAGTCTATCCAAAATCTCTCCTTTCATATGATACAATCTTCATAAATTATTGATTGTATTTTACGGCAAAAATCTCTAAATACGGTCATACGACCATCAAATTTAAGCCCTGATCACGGGATGCCGTCTGTTAAATGCTGTGGCCAATGACCGAGGAGACGGCGATGCTTCGAAGTGCGGGACCCACAGGAGAGATATCCGTGGAGACAGTCATAGGAAAAAAAGAGTGGAGCGCCATGGTGAGTATGTCAAAAGGATAACAGAGGGGAGTGAACAGACACCTACACAAAGAGCTTTGCACAACAGCCCCTGCTTGATGTTTCAGAGGATACAATCACAGTGGCCACTTCCCACCTTGTACAGGTTTGATAATTCTAATTTTATTCGATCCCTCCTTTTCCCACACACAGGGGACATCGCATCTATGATAGCTCACCTCCCTCTTTTCCTTTAGATTTTTGAAATCCATAGTTTATCGTCCATCAAAGATTTCTTTCAATGTGTTACGTAGAACGATCTAGAGGCGAGCTGAATGACCCCTACTTGCCTACCGAATTTGGCCTTTGGATTTTACTTGATCAATGAGGGACGCCTTTGGCTAGTGCGGGCTCTACAGGGAAAGGAGGTGGTGGGCGGATGAGTGTGAGTGGTGGCCACATAGAAGCCATTTAGTATTGACGTTGAGCTATGACGAGCCCGCAATGACAGATTCCATTGTGGTGGATGTCAGAAGACTTGAGCATGGTTGAAGTTCTAATGCGTATACGCAATTAATCGAGCCCGCAAACTACAATCATCCAGAGCCATTTAATGATGATCTAAGGAGTCCCTTAATTAACGTCATCCATCATTTTGGCTAGTTTATTATGAACACATCCTTTGTACTATTCACTTGGCGTACAACTGCAATTTTCACATAACACTAAGAAAGTCGAGACATTATAAATATTCGCTAATGTTTATCTTTCAATGATGAAATGCACTAGCTCTGAGATTAACCCAACCCATTGCCAAAGTCGTGACTGTTGTGGGCTGAACACTAGTAAGCACCATCCACGAGGATGAGAGGGCGATGGACATTTTCTGTTATTTTGTAGAAGCATAGGATTTCGTCGATGTTTCAAGTCGTTTCTTACACAAGTTCTTATACGTCTTCATTTGTTCCTAATGATATCGCTTTCGATCCCGTCAGCTACTTCGATAATTATTCATAAATTCCATAATTGAAAGCAGAGTTGCTCCCTTGGCACCGACAACAAGTCCGAAAAATAGGATGGAGGAATTTAGCAAGCGCGAACTCCCGCTTGCGGGGACTTCGTGCGAGCTAGCCATGGGAGAATACCATGGAGATGACAGCCAGAGTGAGGTAGAATCATGGGGTGCAGAACCCACAACCAGTCCTTCTGTGAAGTGAAACAAGCAGATGGCCACTTATTCATGATCACAGGAGGCAGATACACAAGTGGCGGTGTCCGCCACCTTCACTCCCACATGACTTTTTGCTTGCTGGAGCAGATTGTTCACACATTGTGGTGCCTTGGCGCAAACAGAAAGATCCCAATTTGCACAATATATCATTTGTCAATTCGATAGTCTGGGAATATTTCCGCAAATCGTCTCATCGTGGAGAGTTCAGCCATACAAGTTCAAAGAATATTCAACAATCACACCCCTCCTTTCAACAAAGTTTTCAAGGAATTATTACATCCCACATTCATTACTGATAACGGTCGATCTCCCTTTTATAATGTCATAATTCCATCAAGTTGAGATCTTCTCCATAATCGTCAGTTCATCACCCTTAGTTTTTTCCCGCCGCTCTTGACTCTTAATGTAAACATCAATACTTAGAAGATGCATGAGAATGGACGTTCATAGTGGTGTCTCCTGATCGTCGTTATCATAAGAAAATCACAGTAATGAGACTCGTATCAAATTTTAGTGGTGACGTGAGGGCTGAAGGAGTGACAACGTGGGATGCTGTGAAGGGGAGCCCTATAAATGATGGTGTTAGGACCAACGGCTCTCGCAGTTGCGCAACACGCACGAAGGAAGGCTGGTAGAGGGGTGAGTGAGGGTGGCGGTGGTAGGGACGCCACTAGAGGATGCCGTCGTGAAGGCAGCCACCTGCACTGTGGGTTTTGCAAGTTAAAACTCCGCCGGTTAAAACAAATCATGCAAGCCAAGAGAAAAGAAGTCCCCACTCAGGTGATTGTTGAAAGCTCCTAATACTACTTACGCATTAATGTTGCTGCCAATATCCTGTGCCAAGCCCATAATATACTCTTCATGCCAGCTAAACTATTACCACGGGAGGCTCGTTGAGAACAAGCTGAAGCCCACACATGTTCCTTGTTGATGAGAGATGGGAAGGCCCTGACATTAGAATGGCCCACACAAATAAAATGCAACCATACGCACGTAGAGAGATGTAAGGGAATGGTCGTCGGTTGAACAATGAGGAGGCCATCAACACCCATAGCTCACACGGTAACTTCATTAGAGACCAAGCATATTCGTGCTTAAAAGAAATAACCATTATCTCATTTCAAAATAACGCTAAATGTGGAGCGGGACGAAAGCCGAAGTCCGGCGACTGTCGGTATTCAAATTCAATAGCCCTCCTCCAAATCTCAGTAGCCAACCTAATTTTTATAGCACAGACCTTTATGGTGGTACTTTCGGTTCATGTATTCCCTGACGTTCATACACAGTGAACATAAAAAAAGGTTCCCCGATCATCCACCTCGACGCCTCAAATCTTCCTCATGCGAGTGGATTTCATCTCATTGTAAATTCACCCCATGTCATTCCTTGGATGCCACTCCATGAGAAAATGTAGTTTGGTTCTATCCCTATGAGTATTATTACTAATTTGAGGTTAGATCGCGAGTTAGCCAATCAGGGTGCAGGAAGACATATGCGGGAGGATGTTCAAAGAATGTCGTTGAGAAAATGACAAGAGACTAGCTGAGACCCGCATTGTGGGTTCCACATAATTGGTGGCCGTGGGCGCCATCCTCATATGCCATCATTTGTATATTGAAAAGTTGTAATGTATGGCAGCGTCCTATTAACTAAAGATTCCCTTTATGCTTTGAATAGGGTGATGCGTAAATGGGTAGCAAGCATGCCAGCTGCAGAAAATTCGTGAAGAATGTCATTCGGGAATCGCTGAGTGAGCGGCGACGATGGGGAGTTGCAAGCCCAAGGATTAGGGAGGCAACACAGGGTTGCCATTGTGAAATGACATTGTGATGATCGCCTCCCATAGACAACGGCCTGCAAGGGCAGACCTGTCGATGGGTTGTGACTCAAAAAATTTCCTGTGGACCTTAAGGTTTGGCAGCAAGGAAGTGGTTTATGCGGGTCCTGCTCAGCAGGGTGACAGTGAAGCCAAGCCATCTTGAGAAAGGTGGTTGGGCGAAGGCAGGCTGCACGCAAAGACCCATGATCATTTAGGACTTAAACAATTTTGAAGCACGTTGGGTCAAGTTTATTATGGCAACGACAATAATGAGAAAGGCAGGACATAATGTGGAGCCTGCCATGCGGGCAGGGTGGCAATCAAGGGCCAACCACTACCAAAACAGCGAAACAAGGACGAAAACCCACATGGGGTGACCCACAACTACGGATCCGCGAAGCCCGAAGGACACAGTAGCAAAAAATAGATGCAAAGTCCACACTTCGGGAGGACACTGGGACTTGGCTATAGGCAAATGACGGAGTGCAACAACGAATGGCAAGAGGAAACCCACAAACATGGGTCCGTGAAGGTAGATGGATGCTGGGTGAAAAGCAAAGGAATGCTCACAGGAACTGGCCTATAAGGGAAATGACTTGGTGAAAGCCACCTAGGTGATTTTTTTTTTCAAAGGTATTTTGATCATTTTAAGACTCATGGCCAACTTGGGCTTTGAAACAGGGGTGCACAAAACGAAGCAAGAGCAAAGCAGCCCATCAGGAGCGAAAATGACCTGTCAAGAGTGGAAAAAAGGGGTCCCTACCTTCGGCGGGGCATGTGTGCAAAACATGCACAACAAATGGCGACTCACTAGGGAAATGCTCCAGAGCATTTTGATGACAAACTAGAATCACGTTGTCAGAATCTCTAGTTCTGATCTTTATGCTAGAGAAAACAAACCAGATGCTCGACCAAAGGATCAAAACCACTAGCCAACCCAACCTTTAGTATGTCAAAAATTCAAGTGTGTGCAATTGTGTTAATTCCCATCATTGAGTTTCTATAGGAACCTAAGCTCCATCAAGTTAAGCTATGTAGTTTATTCAAACTCCAAAAGCATTTGGGACATTGCCTCACTACCAGCCAGGCATCCATAGCCCTGATGAGGTTGTCGCTGTGATTCTCTTGAGCATTGCTCTACTGTCGGCTAGGCATTCATAGCCCCGATAGAGTTGCTCAAATCCCCTCGAAAAGTTGAATTTCTTTCTTTTGATTTTTAATGTTTTTCTTTTCTTTCTCTTTTGATTTTTCTCTTTTCAATTCCTTTCATTTCAACTCGCAAGTAGTGAAGCTCGCACTCAGGGCTGAGAATCACAGTGGCACTAAAGCAGAATTTTAGATTTTTCACTTAACCTTATGGCACCAAGGACCCACAATGACCGGTGTCAAATTCTTAAGATGTGTGAAAGATGTAAGATTTCGGAATACATCACGAATGAGACCAACCAATAGCTTATCCTCTTCAAATCAAACACTTGGATTACTTGACACTAACAGAAGATCCTCACCATCCACTCTGAAAACTTGATTAGAGTTTGACAAAGAAATACATAGAACAACCCCAGGTACTTAAAATGGTTGTTGTGTGCACGAATGTGCCAATTAAAAGTAGAGGGACCCTAAGCAAAGCAACATCAAAGCGGTAGCAAAACAAAAGCAAAGCGAATGGAAAGAAAACAACTACACTAACCAAAGCAAGAAAGTGAAGGAAAACAAAAGGGAAACTAATCTAAAGAAAACTAAGCTACAACAAACCAACTACTCTAACAAAAGCAGGAAAGCGAGGTATGTACAAGGAAACCTACACTACCCAAAAATGAGCTATGTACAAAGAAATTTACAAAGAACTATGTTTAGGTAAGGAAAACAAGCATTCACGCCCGTTGGATTTTTTAATAAATGAAAAAGCATAAGGGAAATCATCACAATTTGCAACTATGTAGACTCAACTTTATATTCAGAAAAATAAAGTTGAACATTGTAGCATTCAAGTTTAACCATATGTTCAAGAAAAATCAGCAATTGAGGAGGTTCATCAAACCCATGGTTAATCCATAAACACGTTTGTCTTCGCTTGTTACCATAATCAAAATTATAAGTATTCATAGGAGCAAGGATTGATAGAACCTAGGTGTCACCATGTGAAGGTGGCAATGTTTGACAGGCGAGAGCGAGTATTGCATCGTTGATGTGCATGTTGGTAGCCTCGGGTGGGCATGGTGGAGGGTGCAACATTTCTGATCTTGGGGATGGATAGGGCTAGGAGGATGGGGCAACAATTACCCCTTCCAAGAAACTAGTGGGGTTCGCAACCCCTATCAGCCATTCTTCAAAGAGATACACCTCATTTGGTTGATCCTCTTCTCTTTCGATGTCCTCTTGACTGTGGTTCCCAAAGGGCGACATACTGTCCCATCTTCTTTCGTTAGTGTTGAGGTTAATTTTATGGCGTCTAATTTCAAAGGACGATGACATGGATGAATCTATCCTAATGCATCCTTTTGAATGTGAAAGAGGATCAACAATGATCAATGTGGTAGGACTCCTAATTGCATCTTGTAGTTGGTCAGATCCATCATACTTGTTGGTAACCACCAAAACACCCCCACCTTTGTCTTCTTCTCTTTGCATTTCATGTATCTCATCAAGATGTTCAATCATTTCTTCTTGGTCACTATCATTGTAAATGGAGAAGGAACCCCCCTCCCATTCTAGAGGTTCAAATGTTTCACCGCCTGGGGGTTCAGGTAGTATATCCTCATCACTACATAATTCCACAATGTACTCTTCCTCGGTGTCACTATACCTTTGTGGGATAATTCTAAGCGGGAAGAAGTTTGTAAGGGACACTAGTCCATCGAGGGGATCAATGTGTGATGAGCTTTCCACCTCTAGAAGTCCTCCATATAGCCTATCAACCCTCACATATAAATGCTCTTTGAGAGGGAACAATTCTTGATGGTTGCTAGACATCATTCCTATCTGCTCTATTTCATCATTTGGAGGCTCGGGGCTACATTGTTCTCCTTTCGTTGCTATCTCAACATCCTCATGAGGGGTGCTTTCAGCTAATTTGTCACTTGGCTCTAACTCTAGGTTCTCTAGTTCAATCCTTGGAGCAGCTGCAGGAGGCAGTGTACTTGGCTGCCCCGCTTGTTCTTTGACTTGTTTGATGGCCTCTTGGCATAGTTTGCATGTGAACTCCGAGTGTGATTAATCATGGAGTCTACACCAATTTGGTGACAAAAACACCTCCAAATCCACTAGGTTTCTGAGTTTTGACCAATCCTTTGAGAGTCTTGAGATGAGTTGGCTGTATCTTTCCACTATAGGGTCCTCATCATCATTTTGGAAGGAGGTTTGATAATAAACAACCGCAACATATGATTGCTCTCACTTCTCCAAATATTCATTTTCGGATGCTTGGTCACTATCATTCATGAAGGATATGTCTTCTAATTTTATTCCTCTTATGCCTTTGCCATCATTTTCTACTATCCCAAGACTTTCAACCTTTTCCTCCTTCTGATTTTCAGCATCTTCATGAGCTGCCTCAACATGCGCTGCTGCAAACTTTGTTGATTCATCGTCAACTCTCAATGGCTCCTCTTCTAGAGTGGAGGATTGATTTTTATTAATGGAGGGAAAGCCTTCTAAATTAGTTATAATCAAATTTTCATCTAGGCACTTTGTTGTCCCAAGACTTCTAGCCTCTTCCTCTTGGTTCTCAGCCTCTATGTCCACTATCCCAGTACTAACTTGTGTCAAATTTCTTAGTTCATTTTCAATGTGTTGTCCTCCAAATGTTGACAACTCTTTTTCCCCATGGGATGACTCATCCTCATTGATAGTTGGCTGCTCAAACTTGTTCAAACAACCCTTGGCTTAAGCGATAATGTTTGCACATGATGAACAAGTTATCTCTGAGTGAGGTGCATTGTGAAATCTGCACCAAGTAGAAATTAGTACCTCCTCTAATCTTGGTTTATCTTCACTGCCCAAACATTCTTGGATCAGCTCCTTAAATGAATTAGCTTCCATTGTTGTCAATTCTCCCTCTAGGTCTACAAGAGCCACAGGTTGATAAATTTCCCAAAAGGGAATTTCTCCTTGTAAGACTTTCAATTTTATCCAAGAATGTTAAACATTGCAATTCATTGTGTCTACGGGTGTAATGGATTCTACATTTGTCTGCCAATGTGAATTGTTGTAATAGTCTCTTCAATCTTCTATTCAAATATGCATGTAGCTAAGTGATGTTGATTTGTAAATGCTGCTCCATCTTAGCTCAAATTTGTTTTCCTTCAAAACATTTAGATTTCAAATTTCTAGCATATAATGAGATCTCCCTATCTCATATTTCTCTTTGAAGGTTCTTTTCAATTTCCAACACTCAGCTTTGTAGCCTCAACATGTCAGCCCTCCTTCTAGCACTAGTTTTGTTGATGGGTGTTTTTGCACCTTCTCAACACAGGCAACACACAAGTATGCTACCTCTCTTGAAAGACAATCTCCTACAAACAAATTGCATAAAATTACCCCAAGGTCTCTCTAGTGTCAGGTCTTGACAAGCTTGGAATCTATCGGTTGGTTGATGTGTTTTCCTAGTATCACAAGGCGGTCTTACGTATGAGTTACAAAGCATGGGAAGTTGGGTCTACAAATGCAGTTTCAGAGTGTTGGAAGTGAATGAATAGTAACTTCCCACTCAAGACAACAAGCTAAAACCCACCAAGTTCATCTAATTTAGCTTCATGGTGATGCTTGAGATCCTACTCTAACCAAGGACTAAAAGAAATAGCAAAAGGAAAAGAGTTGAAAAAGTTCTTCTAATCCTAAGCTATGAATGAACAGTAACAATAGAGGCTGCTACAGTAGACAAACTTCCTAAACTGAGTTTTACTTGACCAAGAGAAACCTACAGGTACACAAAACCAATGCAATCTTCTAAGGTCTGCTGATTTTTAGATTACACATACACATCATGATAATGCAATTGAATTAGGTTGCAACAATGACATAAAGAAGCCCAGGCTAACTTTGCATAGAAGCTTGTCATCAACAAGTGTTAAAAGTATGGGCTAAAAGCTCATCAAATCCTATAACAACAACATCATTATAACAACCATTTAAGAAACTACATACTAAAACTAACTTCAAAGTAGAACCATGCATACATAATGAACAAACTCAAAAGAAATACCCATAAATCATGCAATGTTGCTCTCTATTGTTGCTGAATGCTTTTAGACCAGCTCTCCAACCATTTACAAATGAGGGGGAAACCTCTATTTATAGTTTTCCAAAGCCCAAATGAATGGATATGATTTAATTACATTGTGTGGCTCAGATTTGATACAACTTAGGGTTTCACCTACCCCCTATTGTAAAGGAATTTAAAATACAACTTTGTCTTTTTCTTATTTTGTCCTCTAGTGCTTGGGTGTTGTAGCAATTTTTTCATTTAGCTAATTGCTCTTTTACCATAGCTAAAATTGTCCAAAAGGATGTCTTCTGCTTGATGGATTTGCAACATTCTTCATTGGATCAAACAGGCCTAGACAATGACTTGCACTAATGGATTAACTGCCCTTGATCTGAGGGACAACTCTGGATGGATCATGATCATTTGATGAAGAACAAGACAACCTCTCCTCTTGCTTCTGGTTTTGATGAACATCCATTTGTGTTCTTGGTACTGTCTCTCCTTGGCATGCTGTCATCCATTTGTCATTCGTCTTTGATGAATTAATCATAATTCATCCACCTTTGGTGCATCATTTGTGAATTAAGATATTCTCCCCGGTTCGGCCCTGCAAGTGATCTTTGACTATTGTTTCCTTTGTGAACTTAGTAGGTAGTATGCAGCTCCTCCCATTTGGATGGCAACCTTTTGATTTCATTTCTTCCTTCACTTGGATCAAGCCTAGAGCTGAATGATATCAAGTATTTGTCAACCTGACAATTCTAAGTTAGAACTCAACCTCTGACTAGGTTCCATGTGCTTTCAGAAGAAAAGAAATCCCCTGGTTAATTAATGACAAGCATCCGTATGTGAGCCACCTCGACAAGTTTCAATTTGTACCACCTTCCCTATGTATATTTATGCTTTCACCCAAGAGAAGAATAGGATTAAAATAAAGCTTTAAAGCTTGATGATAAAAGGTAATTTATCATGAATCTTTCATAAGGTAGCTAGACCAATATCTCCTTTTTCCCTATGATGCTCTCATTTTAGGTTCATATTATGAATCATTCTTCACAATATGAAATTCATCAATCTCCTCAAAATATTACATGATGTTGATGATATGAGAATTTAAATCCCCACTATAGGAAAATGATCAACGCATTTTGGAGATGAAATCCTTTAAATTGCCCATCAATCACATGGTTATGTGCATCCCCATCTATCTTGATCATTTATGATTCATATGGTTTCCATACTCAAGATTCCTCTTTCAAAATGGTCATGTGTTCGCCCGGACAATCCCATCATGTTATACAAAATTTGGGATTCAAAAGGAGGAAAACGCCGAGCATAATGCGGGACCTGGGATGACCATCGCCACTCGGGCGTCCAAGCAAGCCTCAATTCCCACAACTAAGTAACCTGCACCACACCGCTCCTAACCCATTTTTATATAGATCTTTCATTATTTACTACCCATCACTTCTGCACACATTGGCCATGTCGGTCAAGGTACTTGCGGATCGATGACTTTGCTTTCAATAATGTGCTTCACATCGTGTACTTTGTCAGCTTCAACCTTTCTCTCATACGGGATGTAACACCCTTGATGGACAATTTTGGGCCTCCCTGGATCATTCTTTAGATGCATTAAATTGACGTCTCGAATAATGGATGCAGGTCAACTGCGGAGAAGATATCACAGGAGGTTGTTTGTTAACCACTGTGGCCAATGGCCGAGGAGATAGCGACGCTTTGAAGCGTGGCAACCACAGGAGAGATTGTTGTGGAGTTAGTCGCGGGCAGAAAGGTGTGGAGCGCCATGGTGAATATGCCACAAGGATAATGGAGGGGAGCGAACGAACACCCACACAAAAAGCTCCGCACAACAGTCCTTGCTTGATGTTTTAGAAGATACAACCACACTGGCCACCTCCCACACCTGATAATTCTAATTTTATTTGATCCCTCCTTTGCCTGCACATAAGGGACATTGCATCTATGATAGCTCGCCTCCCTCTTTTCCTTTTGATTTTTTAAATCTATAGTGTATTGTCCAGCAGAAATTTCTTTAAATGCGTTACATATAATGATCTAGAGGCGAGCCGAATGATCCTACTTGCTTACTGAATTCGGCCTTTGGATTTTATGCGATGAATGACGGACTACTTTGGCTGGTGCAGGCTCCACAGGGAAAGGAGGTAGCAGGCGGATGAGTGTAGGTGGCAACCACATAGAAGTCATTTAGTATCGACGTTGAGCCACAGTGAGCCCACAATGGGAACCCATAATGACAAATTCTGTTGTGGTGGAGATCGAAAGACTTGAGCGTGGTTGAAGTTCTAATGCGTATGCACAATTATTTGAGCCCACAAAATATGATCATCTAGAGCCATTTAATGATGATCTAAGGAGCCCCTCAATTGAGGTCATCCATCATTCTGGCTAGTTCATTATGAACACATCCTTTGTACTGTTCACACTTGGCCCATAGCTGCAATTTTCACGTAACACTGAGCAAGTCGACATATTATAAATATTCGCCAATGTTTATCTTTCAATAATGAAATGCACTGGCTCTGAGATTAACCTGACCCATTTCCAAATTCATGACTATTGTGGGCTGAACACTAGCCAGCACCATCCACAGGGATGAGAGGGTGATGGACATTTTCTATTATTTTGTAGAAGGATTTCGTCGATGTTTCAAGTGGTTTCTTACACAAGTTTTATACGTCTTCATTTGTTCCTGATGATATCTCTTTTGATCCCATCAACTGCTTGGATAATTATTCATAAATTTCATAATCAAAACCAGAGTTGCTCCCTTGGCACCGACAATAAGTCCAAAAAGAAGGATGGAGGAATTTAGCAAGTGCGAACTCCCACCTGCGGGGACTTCATGCGGGCTAGTCATGGGAGAATACCATGGAGACAGCGGCCAGAGTGATGCAGAATCATGGGGTGTGGAACCCGCAACCAGTCCTTCCGTGAAGCAAAATGAGTGGGTGGCCGCTTAGTCATGATCATAGGAGGTGGATACGCAGGCGGTGGCGTCCACCACCTTCACCCCCACATGAATTTTTGCTTGCTAGAGCAGATTGTTCACACATTGCCATGCCTTGGTGTAAACAAAAAGATCCCAGTTTACACAATATATCATTTGTCAATTCGACAGTCTTGGAGTATTTCCGCAAATCCTCTCATCGTGTAGAGTTCAGCCATACGAGTTCAGAAAACATTCAACAATTGCGCCCCTCCTTTCAACAGAGTTTTCAAGGAATTAATACAGCTCGCATTCATTGTTGATAATGATTGATCTCCCTTTCAACATGGCATAATTCCTTCAAGCTGAGATCTTCTCCATAATCATTAGTTCATCACCCTTAGTGTTTTCCCTCCGCTCCTGACTCTTAACGTAAACATCAATACTCAGAAGATGCACATGAATGGATGTTCATAGTGGCGTCTCCTGATCATCATTATCATAAGAAAATTGCAATGATGAGACTCATATCAAATTTTAGTGGTGACCTGAGGGCTGCGGGAGCAACGTGGGATGTTGTGAAGGGGAGTGCTATAAATGACGGTGCCAGGACCAACGGCTCCCACAGTTGCGAAGCATGCATGAAGGAAGGTCAGCGGAGGGGTGAGTGCAGGTGGCGATGGTAGGGATGCTGCTAGAGGACACCGTCATGAAGGCAACCACCCGTGCTGCGGGTTCTGCAAGTTAAAACTCTACCCGGTTAAAACATATCGTGCAATCCAAGAGAAAAGAAGTCCTCACTCAAGTGATCATTGAAAGCTCCGAATACTTCTTCCACATTAATGTTTCTGCCAATATCTCATCCCAAGCCTGTAATACACTCTTCATGTCAGCTAAACTATTACCATGGGAGGCTCGTTGAGAACATGTGGAAGCCCGCGCATGTTCCTTGTTGATGAGTGATGGGAAGGCCTAGACATTAGAATGGCCCACACAAATAAAATTCAAGCATACACACGCAGAGATATGTAATGGAATGGTCATCAGTTGAACAATGAGGAGGCCATCAACACCCACAGCTCACGCGGTAACTTCATCAAAGACCAAGCATATTCGCTCTTAAAAGTAATAACCATTATCTCATTTCAAAATAACACTAAATGTGGAGTGGGACAAAAGCTAAAGTCCAGTGAACATCGGTATTCAAATTCAATAGCCCTCCTCCAAACCTCAGTAGCCAACCTAATTTTCATAGCACATACCTTTATGGTGGTACTATCGGTTCATGTATTCCCTTACGTTCATACATGGTGAACATAAAAAAAAAGTTTCCCCGATCACCCACCTCGACACTTCAAATCTTCCTAATGCGAGTGGATTTCATCTCGTCATTAATTCACCCCATGTTGTTCCTTGGATGCCACTCGACGAGAAAATGTGGTTTGGTTCTATCCCTATGAGGATTATTACTAATGTGAGGTTAGATCGTGAGTAGCCGATGAGGGTGCGGGAAAACATATGCGGGAGGATGTTCAAAGGATGTCGTTGAGAAAATGACAAAAGACTAGCTGACACCTGCATTGCGAGTTCCGCATAATTGGTGGCCGCAGGTGGAATCCTCATATGCCATCATTTGTAAAATGAAAAGTTGTGATGTATGGAAGCGTCCTATTAACTAAACATTCCCTTTATGCTTTGAACGGGGTGATGCATAAATGGATAGCAAGCATGCTAGTTGGGGAAAAGTCATGAAGAATGTCGTTCGGGAATGACTGAGTGAGCGGCGACAATGGGGAGTTGCAATCCCAAGGACTGGGGAGGAAGTGTAGGGTTGCCATTGTGAAATGATGCTGTGATGACGACCTCCCACAAGTAGCAACCTGCAAGGGCGGACCCACCGATGGGTTGTGACTCACAAGTTTTCTCATGGACCTTAAGGTTTGGCATCAAGGAAGTGGTTCATGTGGGTCCTGCTTAGTGGGGCGACGAGGAAGCCAAGCTGTCTAGAGAAAGGTGGTTGGGCAAAGGTAGGCCGCATGCAAGGACCTGTGATCATTTAGGACTCAAACAATTTTCAAGAATGTTGGGTCAGGTTTACTTTGGCAACGACAATGACGAGGACGACAAGACTTAATGTGGAGCCCACCATACAGGCGGGGCGGCAGTCAAGGGTCAACCATTGCCAAAGTGGTGAAATGGGGATGGAAACCTGCATGGGGCGACTTGTGATTGCGGGTCCGCGAAGCTCGAACGACACAACAGTGGAAAACAAATGTAGAGTCTGCACTTCAAGAGGACGCTAGGACTTGGCTGTAGGTGAATGGCGGAGCGCAATGGTGAATGGAAAGAGGAAAACTACAAACATGGGTCTACAAAGGTAGACGAATGCCGAGCGAAAAAAAAAGGGATGCCCACAGGAACTGACCTGTAAGGAAAATGACTTGGTGAAACCCACCTAGGTGATTTTGGCCAAAGGTATTTTGATCATTTTAAGGCTCATGGTGAACTTGGGCTTGGAAATAGGGGTGCACAAAGTGAAGCAAGAGCAAAGTAGCTCATTGGGAGCGAAAATGACCCATTAGGAGTGGAAAAAAGGGGGTCCCTTCCTTTAGCAGGGCGTGTGTGCAAAACATGCACAACACAACCTACCTTTCCAACATCAAATCCCAACAAGTACAATCTCCTAGATCAACTTAAGAGGACCCCGCATATATTTCTATCTTAAAACTATTGAGGCTATCACCTGCACATAGGGAAATCCTAGAAAATGTTTTTTCATCATCCATCCCTGAGGATATTGATATAGAACAATTTCAAGCTATGGTGGGGCATATTGCTAATCATCTTCTCATCTTCTCAGAACAAGACCGACCATCGCAGCCATCTCATAATCATGCTTTGCACCTTGAAGTAATTGTTCACAAGAACAAGGTTAAAAGAGTCTTAGTGTGTGGAGGTGCTGGTTTGAACATTTGCACCCTTTAGTTGATCAAGAACCTGGGATATTCAGAAGATACCATTGAGAAAGCAAAGAGTACCACCATCAGAGCATATGATGATCAAGAGTGGGTATCACAAGGTATCGTTGCATTACTCATCCAAGTGGGACCTATCATTGTAGAAACTACATGCCAAGTGTTATACCTTGATCTTCCCTACAACATCCTACTTGGTCAATCGTGGATCCATGCCTTAAAAGCTCTAGCTTCAACCTACCATCAATGTGTAAAGTTTCCTTTTGAGGGTAGAGAAATTACCATCCATGGAGATCCTGAACCTTTTTATTATTGCAAAAATATTGAGGCCAAGTTTTACAAGATACCCCAAATCCCTAAAAATGATGAAGGTCCTACACCATCTACCTCATTTGTTGACCCACAATCCCTTGCATTGACCTCAGAAATGAAAATACCTATTGTGCAGAACATTCCTGACATCAAATTAGTGATACAGGATGATGGTTGTAGAAACTATAAACTAATGAAGGATACCTTTGTCTTAGGAGAGTTAATTATTTCTCCTCAATCCCGTGGGAAACCCACTTCTAGCAACAAATAGCCTGAAACAATCAATATGGCAGCTACTACCTTCACCAAGTGGGGGGATTTGAACCAAGAAGATGTCAAGGAGGAGGATGTCTCTAAACTGCTATATCAAGATAAATGACCTGTCCCTGTCCTTCCCATGGAAGATGATAACAAAGGCTTGCAACTAATGAAGATTTGGGGATACAACAAGAATGAGAAATTAGAAATGCCAATGGTTTTCTAAAACCCATCGTTCTTGAGAAATGTCCAAAGAATCTCGGCTTAGGGTGTACTACTAGCAAGGTTACCCTTATTGTCAAAGGTACTTCCACTAAACGAGCTGAGACTTCCTCTTGGTTACCAATACCCCATGATATGACCTTAGATGACTTCCCCCTTGATGTTGCTGACCTATTTGAGAATAACTCCCTCTTTATGATATCCACAACATCCTTCACTCCGAGCAATCAACCAAATGAAATAAGCCTAGTATACCCACAACTCATTGACCTGGACCAACGAAGACCATGGATTCTAGATTTATTTGAAAACAATGAAGTGATCTCTGAATTCATGGGACTCTGTGACAACTTATCATGGGAAAACCATGAAGCAGGTTTTGACATAGAACTAGATACTGGGGCATACTATGGGGAGACAACTAAATCCTTCAGTCACAAAATTAAGGACATGCAACTAACATGCAAATATTTAAGTGAAAAGCACACTGTGGCACTTTTTGATCCTAAAATATAAAAATAAAGGATGCATCTAAAGGCAAAAACCTACTTGAGGCACCCAAGGATGAGGGATTCAATCTCCCCCTTAGCGAAATGCATCCAGAGAAGTCAACAATTCTAGCAAAAAAGGCCACTCCAGCCAATGTAGGAACAAACAAAGCCCCCAAAATCACTTTCTATGCATAATCCTTGTTGGATGAAGAGAAAAAGAATCTAGCAACATTCTTGAAAGAGCGATGAACAAAATTTGCATGGTCATACACAGATACACTAGGCCTCGATCCAGAAGTGGTTGTGCATCACTTAGTAGTCTACCCTGGAGTCAAACCGGTAAAGAAAAAATTAAGTAAGATGCACCCTCAGATAGCACTCTTGGTAAAACTTGAGTTATAAAAGCTTCTTCACGTTGGATTCATTTGACTGATAGATTATCTTGAGTGGGTTCCAAACCTAGTCCTAATCTCCAAACCCACTGGGGCATTAGAATATGCATAGATTTCAAAGATTTAAACAAGTCATGCTTGAAGGATGATTTCCCTCTTCCTAACATCAACCTCATTGTGGATTTAATAGTAGGGTGTGAAATACTATCACTCATGGATGGTTTTTCAGGCTATAATAAAATCATGATCGCCAAGGAGGATCAACACAAAATTGCATTCATTTGTCCATGGGGAACCTATTTCTAGAACATGATGCCATTTGGGTTGAAGAATGTAGGAGAGACCTATCAAAGAGCAATGACCCTCATCTTTCATGACGTGATCCACAAAACAACTGAAGACTATGTGGATGATATTTTGGCCAAGTCAAAGAAAAGAAGTGAGCACATACAAGTCTTGGGACCCATCTTCCATAGACTTGAAGTGTACAAGGTAAAACTAAATCCGAAAAAGAGTGTCTTTGGGGTTACATCAAGGAAACTTCTTGGCTATATCGTCTCACAAAGAGGGATATAAATTGATCTAGCAAAAGTATTTAAGAAATCCTAGACATGAAACCACCACAAACACTAAAGTAGATGAGAGGATTACAATGAAGGTTGTAGTCCATCAGAAGGTTCATAGCACAGTTATTAGATATAATCCACCCTTTTTCACATCTTCTCCATAAAGGAATAACTTACAAGTGAGATGAGAAGTGTGATAAAGCGTTCCAATAGATCAAGGATTACCTATTGACACCTCCAGTGCTCATGCCACCAATACCAAACAAACCACTGATCTTATATATCTCATTAACATCAGTAGCACTAGGTGCTCTTCTAGCACAACATGATGAAAATAGAAAGGAAAGAGCTATCTACTATATTAGTAGGACCTTAGTAGGAGATGAAATTAACTATTCATCCATTGAGAAAGTATGCTTAGCAGTGGTTTTTTCCTCACAAAAGTTCAAACATTACATTCTATCGCATCAAATCAAGTGTATTGCAAAGATCAACCCCATTGAAATACCTGTTATCCAAAGCTACTCTCACTAGGTGAATGGCCAAATGGGTAATGATCTTAACTAAATTTGACATAGAGTATGTGGAGTGCAAGGAAATCAAAGGAAAAGTGATCATAGACCAACTAGCAGAAGCACCTATCTATGTAGAGAACCTATTGATATCTAACTTCCCCGAGGAATTAGTGTTCCTTGTCAATCTAATAGATCAATAGAAAATGTACTTTGATGGATCATTTAACCAACATGGATTAGGGGTGGTCATTCTTTTTATCACCCCTCAAGGTGATTGCATTCCAATGTCATACCAGATATCATTTTTGTGTACTAACAACATTGCTTAGTACAAAGCCCTAATCATCGGTCTAAGGATAGCAGTTCAATGGTAGATACAAGAAATGAAAGTCTATCGAGACTCCTAGTTGGTTATCAACCAAGTCAATGATGACTACCAAACTATGGATAATAAACTCACTCCTTACAAAAAGATGTTAGAGAGTCTCAAAGAACATTTCATAGATATAACTTTTGAGCAGATTCCTCACACAATCAACTGAGCAATAAACACTATGGCAACAATTGGATCATTGTTAGGCATGTTTCACAACGTCCTCCAATGCAAATTCTTGGTAGAACAACTTCTCATACCAACTTTCAAAATCCATGAGTTTGAATTCGCGTGTGTCATCATTAGTCCTAGATCCCCATGGTATTATGACATATTCACTTACCTTAGCAGAGGAACCCTCCCATCCGATATCACCTCCAACCTTAAAAATACCTTTGTAAAGAAGGCATCTTAATTCGTGATCCTCGGTGATACCCTTTACTATTGAAGCATTGGAGGGACATTACTAAGATGTCTTAACCAAGAGGAAATCTTGACCACTTTAATAGTACACGATGGCATATGTGGTTCCCATTTTAGTGGTTTGACTTTAGCTAAGAAATTGTTAAGGATGAGATACTACTGGCCAACCATGGAAAGAGAAGCCCATCAGTACGTACAGAAGTGTGTCTAGTGTCAATAGCATGGAGATCCGATTCATGCTCTGACTCAAGAATTACAACCAATGATCACACCTTGGCCTTTCTCATAGTTGGGGCTTGACCTCATAGGAAAGATCACTCCAACCTCATCCAATGGCCATAAGTTCATCATAACAGCCATTGCGTAATTTACCGAGTTGGTTGAAGCCATTCCTATGACCTATATAATGGGGAAGCAAATTACTAAGTTTATCCTGAATTATCTTATCTGTTGTTATGGTGTTCCACAAACCCTTATCTTAGATAATGGAACACCCTTCAAGAATTCCTGGATGAGCATCACCTTGAAACCCTTAATCACTTGCAAGTATATCAAAACCAATTGAAACAAAGCTATAACAAGAGGATCAAATGTCAGTCTTTCCAGGTAGGGGATCTTGTCCTAAAGAAGAATCAAAAAAATCTTCCAGATCAGGAGAGTAAAGGAAAGTTTGAGCCTAATTGGTTGGGTCCCTTTGTCATCACAACAAGTTATGGATCAAGAACATATCAATTGTCAACACCTGAAGGTGAACCCTTGCAGGAACCAACCAATAGCTTGCACCTTAAAAAAATTTATGCCTAGTCTTGAAGGGTGTAAATCTAGAAAATACAAAAAAATAAAAAATGATCAAAACCCAAAAAAATGAGAAAAATAATTTAAAAAGTAAAGAAAAAAATTGTCCTCTAGTGAAAACCACTTCGATGGCACTTTAGGCAAGTACCTTGGTGAAAATCTAGAAAATAGCCACCTCGTGTAAATAAAGCACCTCCATCTATCTAGGGCTCTTTATCCTATCATTCTCTACTATTGCATCCATCCATCGCTTCACTCATCCTATTTATTCCATCACCCATCCGCATCCATACCATATCTTGATATTGTGAAGTATCATATCCCCTTTAGTACTGCTTGGAATATTCCAGAGGTTAGTTTGTCCTGCCTATATTGAGGTAGTCTATCGTGTAACACTAGGGGAATTTTTTTATGGATCATATCAGGTTCTTGTATATTTTAAGGTTATTGGAAATATCATCGAAAATCCCAAAAACATTCATAAAACTTCATCAAAAATACAAAAACACTTGTAAAACATTCATCGAAACCCCAAAAACATTTACAAAATCCTATACAGCTATAATCCAAAAACATTTGAAAAATTGTAAAGTCAAAATCCAAAACATCCATAACACATCAAAAACCATGAAAAGGTCAAACATCAAAAATCCAAAAATAGTACCTTTTCGAACTATGGGTCTTTGAGCTTGAATGAAGGCAAGGGCATCATTGATGTGCCCTTGAGACACCCTAAGTCAATCCTTTAGGAGTCTGTCACAATAAACTAGCATGCCATCAACTATTCATTTCGCATCACCAATAAGTTGAGTCAATCAAACTACGTGGTCTTTGCGTGTATAACATAGGCAAGGTTCATCTTCAATCAGCTCCCGAGGCCCCTAGGATAGGTCTTTAAGGTTAGGTTCTTGGTCAAAACTCAGAAAATCCCTAAACATTCAAATATCAAAAAAACCTTTTGTAAAATCTCAAAAAACCCCTAAACATCTAAATATCTTGAAAAGCCTTGAACATTTGAAAACTTAAAAATACCAAAACATTAAACATTCAAAAGACCTAAAAAACATCAAATATCTTAAGAGAAAACCCTAAACAACCTCAAATAATCAAAAACATAATCATTCATATACTCTCAAAAAGATCAAAAAACAACCTCAAAGCATTTTCAAAATACCAAAAAAATTGAAATATTTTAGAAAATCCAAAACCATCCACCCCATTTTTCTTTCACACGCAATAAATTTCACACATAATAAATCGATTGTCACCTTCAACCTTTGGAAAAACAAATATAAAGCAAGTATCGTAAGTCATAAAGTGAGAACCTAAGTATCAGAATCTAAAGTATAGATCATAGGTAAACAAGTCAGTGAGGTTTGTATCAAATATTTATCAAACACCTCATCCTAATCAAAATACCTGATCGACATGTCCTAGGATGCATCCTTCCTATGATGGGCATCCTCATTAGAAATCACCTTAGCTATCTTAAATTGGCAAGAGATATAGATAACATTGATTGTTTGTATTTGATCTTTTCTTATGATTTATCTCAATGACCCATTCCGAGGACCTCTCAATGATTTCTATCAAAAAAAATTAGAGAGAAAGGAATGGGGCATCAACCATTACCTTTCATTTGTTGTGCTTGTGGGTATTCTTGTAAAATAATCTTGGCACATACTTGCTTAGTTGTGTGTAGGAAAGTTGTTTGGAGTAGATTGTCGACTATTGTGTATGTTTTGGTCTGATATATTCTAAGCTTCTAACTTACATTTCAACGAGGTTTTCATATGTCAAGGTGTGAACAAGAACTATCCTATCTATTTGCAAAGTTAAACTCCATTATACTAGATACAACACCATCTTGGTTATCAATACCTCGATGCATCATGTCTATGTGTTATATCAAAAATAAGGAATGATGAAAAATCACAATCCCAAGATATGAGAAAATCATCATCATCATGCATTTCTCATCACCATCTCTAATAAAGTCTCAGTGGATCATAGACTTGTTGGACTTTTTGAATCAATCATCCAAATCAATGGTTAAATCATTCATTCTTATTTCTTCTATCTTCTCTTTGTGCTAACCTGGTATCATGACATTCAACAAAAACATCATCAATCCATCCATCCTGCATCCACAAATCATTAGCATACATGCATCTTTAATCATCACAACATACCATCATAAAAGAAAGCGTACATCCATCACAATATCATTATCATTTAAGTTGTGATGAATAATATAGATTTTTTATTCTAAGCATCTTAAATTGTTGCATGCATATCATAAATATACGTCACATTATTATATCATAAGCATGAACATCTGCATTATCCATCCATACATCCATTTGCATACATCATCATCTCATAAAACTGCATAAGAAAATACATGAAAAGAAATGCATCCATATCATTTGCATAAGCATAATATCTGCATATCATAGCATCCATCCCATAACATATCATGAAAAGATAAGTAAAAGGAAGTGCATCAATACATAAATATATCACATCATCTCACATCATATGCATTCATACATTTATAAATCATGAAATAAAGAACACATCGCATATCAAATCCATATCATCTTGTATATCATATATATATGTCATATAATGGTGACTATCATAATACAATATCTAGGTCAGTGTATGTATATCCATCAAAAGTACAATATCCATGAGGCTATCAAAAAGGAGCCCATGAATGTATATATGTATAAAGAATCAGACAATAAATAAATAAAGTGTTTATACAAGTGGACTAGCCCTGACGGCTGCTCCCCTCACCATGCTAACTCTCTAGCTGATCCTCAGCTTGAGAATGTGCTCCACTCCTCTGTGAATAATCTATCTACCTAATCATCCTGGGGACATCCCAATGATAGTGCATACAATAATATGCAGTCTTAGTCATAGCCTCTCTGTACAAATAGGTAGAAACTGTCTTTCCCTATGTTGCAACTGCAATAGCCTCTAATTGTTGGTGCCACCTGACCTCCTGTTCCAACTTTATATTGGAGGCATGTCTAAGTTGATGCTCTTGATCCCTCATATCTATCACTACCTATATATTTTTCTTGTCTTGATCTGTTTTAGCTATCACTTCTAATATTTGTTGTTGAATCTAATCTCACTTAGTTGTAACCACCTATATATGTTGCTATAGCTGTTGAATCTGAACATCACAAGGATCCGGCCCCAATGGTGGTTTCTGTATAGGCTATTGTTGTACTAGCTATTGCTATATCTGTAGATGTTGAGGTGGTTGTTGATGCATCAATGGTGCACCTGGGACCTTTCCATCCTGATGTTGGCCATCTTGGCCACCCTATCCTGTGCCCTATCCTCTACCCTTTCCATCATTTGATTGACCTCGACCTCTACCTACACCCCTCCCTCAGCCTCCCTCATGGAGGTATACTTGTATTTTTCAATCTAGGAGGGGGTACAAACCATGTATCATATGCAAGCCTCATTTGTACATCCATCAGTCCTTGATCATAGGCCCATGGCCTAACAACCAACTGTTTGAAGCCCTTGACTACTTCATGGGTTAGGATCATATGTCCCCATACTGTCTCTCGTGCTAACTTAGAAAAAATAGCAGTGTACTGATCATCAGGCCTATCCTACCTCTCACCAAACTATCTGACAATCCTATCAGGTAGGTACCTATCAATAATGGTGTGCTCTTGGCCTTGCATAAATTGGGTCTATCAAGTAAAGAATAACTAGAATAACTATTGTACGTCATCGTACCATGCTAGCATATGAAGCCATGGTCCCCATCGAAACACTTTCATCTCATTGATCACTCGACACCAGTAAGGAATGTCGAGCTACCCTATGTGCTACAAAGTAATGGTGCCTCTGTACTGCCAAATAATTGGATCATCCAACTCTACATCTACCATATAAACAATAGGTCAGAGCACAACAATGTGCTCCCAAGCCAAAATATGGAGAAGAGTGACTCCAGTGCCAATGGCTTTGCCATCACAATATACAAAGTCATGCATATAATGGTAAAGGGAGGCCAACATCACTAGCCCCCATACAAAATCGGTCCTCCTGAAGAGCATCCTTTGCCAAGCCAGTCGCCATCTTGGACTAAATCCCCTACTCCACCGATGGGGCAACCAAACCTAAGATCACTATAATGATCAATCTATAGGTCAACGCCTGACCTCTATACATCTAAAGGTCTATCTGGGAGTTGACCAAGACAACAAACTCCTGGTCAGGAATCTCGTGGCAAGCATCATAGTCGACATCAATATCACAAATCATGCACTCACCATGTATTGGAAATCATAAAATCTGCCATACATCCTCCAGCATCACTGTCGCCTTACTGATAGGTAAGTGGAATGATGAGGTCTCGCTATGCCATCACTCGCACCGTACTGTCATCATCACCAAATGGGTCTGGACGAGGGTCATGTAGGCGATGTACCACAAACTAATCTCTCCTAGGTGCTCCTGTCACAACTCAAACAAATCACCAAGTTTGGATAAAATTGTCAGCTAGTGCTCGTGAGACATCAAAGGCGGGATAACCTCCTGCACCCACAAAGTGCATGACATAAAAAAATCACAAAATTGGCTAATTTTGGAGTTTTTATCCCCCAAAATGACAAAAGCGTTGCTATTTATGATGGTGTCGCTATAAATCAAATTCTAAATAGTGACATCATATGCATTCAAATAGCAAATCGCGATATGCATTGCTAATCACATGTGCATCACTATTTGAACTTGGCCAACCCTAATTCTAAATTCTAAATCAAAAGGTGCATCGCTATTTACATATGTGCTGCACTTTGAAATTTGAAACCCTAAATTCAAATCGTGAACTACATCTCTATTTACATATGTGTCGCTAGAAATCAAAATAGTGTCAATGATTCTAAAAATACTGTCGCTATATGGCAACATTGCCAAAATTGAAAATTCAAATTACATTAAATGCACTCAAAAGTCAAAATGTGAGTTAAGTTTTGAATCACATATCGGTGGTCTTGTGCCTATTAGCCACTGGTACTCATGAACTAGGTCAAAAATGTGTTGTGGGAGCACTCGTTACACCATTTCATCAGAGGGTCAAAGCTCAAAATGCAAGGATTCTCTAAGGCATGAATGCACAAATGAATTGAAAGTGACCCTTCATCACCTATTTATGCTTGCAAATTAGGGTTTTTTTGCCCTAATTTAACCTTGCAGCTAGGGTTTTTCATCACTTTCACCAATCTTTCCAAAATGAAGCTTATTGTGCATCATTTTTTGCATTTTTGGCATTTTTTTGCATCCTAGAGCCTTTTCTGGACCCCTTGGGCAGCACATCTTTGTCGAGAAATCAACCCAAAATTCAAAATTTCTACCTAATTTCTTGAGGGGTTAGGGAACCAACTTATTCCTTCCATTGGGGCAATAGTGGGGCATCTAAAAAAATTTTTAAAAAATAACTTTTTAATTTGAGTAGCAGTTTTTAATCTGAAATGTGTCAGTCTTTGAACCAAAGTAGCAAGTACCTCACTTCAAAGAGGGGAAAAATTTAGACACTCAAAAATGTCATGAATAATATCATGCACTTGAATCAAGTATAATAACATCATTTCGTCCTAAAATCCATCCTCTTTTCACTTAATTGATTAAATTATCCTAGCTATTTAATTAATTGTCTCATTTTCATCTATTAACCTAATTGACCTAATTAGGTTAATTCACCCCCATCGTGCTAACATTTCATCCTATTAAATTGAATACATCAAACTATTTAATTAATCCCTAAGTCTTCTTATTTAATTGATGCAGGAGCATCCAGGGGTACCAAGCAATCTTGTGCACCCAAATATAAATTTGTTTTATTTTCTTTATTTTTGGTTGATGTTGGTCTTGCAGGCATGATATATTTCTTTATTTTTCTTCCTTCAACAACCTTGAAAGGAACACCTTTCCATACACTTTTTTTTAGCATGAATTTTTATTGTAAAATCATTTCATTTGGTTGGGAGATATTATATTTTGATTCATTTGTAACTCCCAAGAATTTGAATTTGTTTGCATTAGTGTTGGAATATTCTAGAGTGCAAGTGTCGGAGGTAGTGGAGGTGCAAGAATGAGATAATGGATGTAAATTTAGGAAAATATGGGGAAATTGTCAGGAAAGAATAATTAAGGGGTTGAATGCATGAATCCCACACTCAGAATGAAGGAGGCAAAGGTTTGACTGGAATTTTGGGGAGAGGAAGTTTGTCTGGGTCGTGACTGTGAGACCCAATTTTAGTAAAAATGGCATAACTTTCTCATACAAGATTGAAATCAAGAATTTCAAAATGATATAGAAAACTGGAAATGAGGTGCACCAAACCTAGAAACCATTTGAGGAGATTCAAAAAAATGAGGGAGTATGGGTAGACATAATGTGACGGGTTTTAGAAGCTGAGACGAAAGGAAGAAGAGGATAGTGTGGAGTTCAAGAGAAATATGCAGAGATTTTGGAGGAAAGGTATGAAGAGTTTTGGGGCAGAAAAATGAAGCTACAGTAAGAGCTTGTTGAGAAAATTTGAATCCTTGATGGATTGAGAAAATTTTGTAATTATTTCTATGAGAATGAAAGAAGATTTAATTTTGAATCAATGATTTTCTCTCTGTGGTCTTCATGATTGTATGAGTTTATGTATGGAATGATTGTTATTTGTTGCAATAGAGATATATTGCATTATGTTTTGTGAGCAATAGTATTTTCTTACTACATTAGTGGTATGAGAGCTAGTTGTTCTTGAGTGTGCAGGAAGAAGCGTCGATGTGAGGTGGTTTGCACCATGACCTATGGGTAGAGAGCGAAGCAGTTCAAAGAGCAGAAAATTTGTTTGAAAAAATGTCTTGGAAGCTAGGAGAATGTTTTGTGATGAATAAAGAATTTCTAGAGCCACAAACAGAGAATCAAGAGCCCATCTAGAGGAGTAATTTATTCCGAACAAGGTGTAAAGTGAGTGGGAAATGCTGCAAAGTCATTGTGGATAGCGGTAGCACCAATAATATTGTATCCAAAGAGATGGTAGACAAGTTGAAATTGAAAAGAATCAAGCATCCTAGTCCATACTACATTTCTTTGTTGCAAGGAGATTGTCAGATATGGTAAGTGAGCAATGTGTGGTTGATTTTCAAATTCATAGATATAAGGATGTGATTGTATGTGATATAGTACCTATGGATATATGTCATGTTTTATTGGATAGACCATGGTTGTATGATCGAAGAGATCTACATGATGGTAGGAAGAATATGTTTTGAATCCTTTGCAGGATAGGAAATAGGAAGTGGCAAAAAAAGTTGTAATAGATAATAAGGATAAAAAGGAAAATAAAATGGGAAGGGTTGAATCTTGTTGTTCTTTTGGTATTGATATGTTTGCAAGTGAAACTTTGTGTGCAGGGAAGAAGGATGAAAAAGAAAATGTGGAAATCCTTGTTCAAAAGGATAAAGAGGGAAAAGAAGAGGAAAGTGCAGCAATGATTAAGGATGATGAGTGTCCTTTGGAGGAATTGAAAGTAATGGAAAATGAAATTTCCATTGAGGGTGAAAGTGAAAAAGTTATGGCAGCAGACAATGGTGAAGAAAAGGTTGAAGAGAAAGAGGTAATGCATAATATGTTTCATTTTTATAATGAAGATGAGAGTGGATTTTGTGTATATGAAAATATTTCAGCGGTAGAAAAGGAATGGAAAGTGTTGATAGAAGGTGGAGTTAAGATTGCCTCAAAAGGTAATGAGGTGAAATTATTTTTTTATGAATGCAATGAGGTTCAAAATGATATTGCAACAAAGAATGAGGAAAAATATGTCAGGGCAGCAAACAAGAATGGGATAAATTTTTATTTTGACTTTAGTTTTAATGATTCTATACCTTCTTTGATGAGTGTAGAAGAGGATTTCAAGCAAGAAGAGAGTATGCAGATGAAAATTTCTACTTTTCATGGAGTGGTAATTGCAGATTTGTATAAGGATGCAGTGGATTTTAACTATTATTTGGATAATACATATTTGGACGTGGAATTTTTAGAGGATGTTATAGGTGAAACTTGGTGGAGGTGGTCAGTTTATGGTGGGTTGAATCCCACAAAAGTGGAGAGGAGAATGTATGGTATTAGGAGGAGGATGGTACATGGTGAATACAAGTCCATGAGAGGAGAGATGAATGGAGTGCAAAGTTGTTGAAGGAGGTTGCTTGTTCCAACTAAGTGTTGGAAGAAGAGAAAGAGAAAATTTTAGAAGAATAAGGAAGAACAGTGGATTCAAAGCAAACATATGGTCTTCAAATGTTCATGATTTTTCAATTCATGAAACATTTCACTTACCCCCGGTGTCTGAGGCAGGAGCATCTAGGGGTACCAAGCAATCTTGCACACCCAAAAATAAATTTGTTTTATTTTCTTTATTTTTGGTGTGATGTTGGTCTTGCAGGCATGATATATTTCTTGATTTTTCTTCCTTCAACAACCTTGAAAGGGACACCTTTCCATACACTTTTTTTTAGCATGAATTTTTATTGTAAAATCATTTCATTTGGTTGGGAGATATTATATTTTGATTCATTTGTAACTCCCAAGAATTTGAATTTGTTTGCATTAGTGCTGGAATCTTCTGGAGTGCAAGTGCTAGAGGTAGTGGAGGTGCAAGAATGAGATAATGGATGTAAATTTAGGAAAATATGGGGAAATTATCAGGAAAGAATAATTAAGGGGTTGAATGCATGAATCCCACACCTAGAATGAAGGAGGAAAAGGTTTGACTGGAATTTTGGGGAGAGGAAGTTTGTCTGGGTCGTGACTGTGAGACCCAATTTTAGTAAAAATGGCATAACTTTCTCATACAAGATTGAAATCAAGAATTTCAAAATGATATGGAAAACTGGAAATGAGGCACACCAAACCTAGAAACCATTTGAGGAGATTCAAAAAAATGAGGGAGTATGGGTAGACAAAATGTGATGGGTTTTAGAAGCTGAGACGAAAGGAAGAAGAGGATAGTGTGGAGTTCAAGAGAAATATGCAGAGATTTTGGAGGAAAGGTATGAAGAGTTTTGGGCAGAGAAATGAAGCTACAGTAAGAGCTTGTTGAGCATATTTGAATCCTTGATGGATTGAGAAAATTTTGTAATTATTTCTATGAGAATGAAAGAAGATTTAATTTTGAATCAATGATTTTCTCTCTATGGTCTTCATGATTGTATGAGTTTATGCATGAAATGATTGTTATTTGTTGCAATAGAGATATATTGCATTGTGTTTTGTGAGCAGCAATATTTTCTTACTACATTATTAATTGAATAACCCTAAGTTATTTAATTAAATATCATAGCGTATCTCCCCTTTTTGTTCAATCACTTTATTTAATGAAAATCATGAAATTCCCCTAATTGCATAATTAAACCTTTGTTTAATTATCAAATATCTAGTTAAATCTAATTCCCCCCACTTGCAAGGGAATATTCTAAGGGAATATTCCTCCTTTGCACATTCCTCCAAAAGGAATATTCTATGGGAATATTCCTTCCCCTCTTGCACATTAGAACTTTGTTTTAATTAAATAAATATCTTTTTTTCCTCAACCATGAGAATATTCTCTCTCCTCACTAATTTGAAAAAGGGGAATATTCCTTTTCTATAACAAACTTACTTGAATTCATGTGTAAGTTAACTTGTGACTTCTTGTGCAAGTTAACTTGTGACCTCTTGTGCAAGTTAAAAGTGTCTTTGTTTGGAAAAAGGTGAACCCTTGATTAAATCTCATCATTGATTGCAATCCATTGATGAGAATCCATGATTCATGCCTCCAACTTCCTTCATCCTTGACCATTGATTAATCTATTGATCTCAACCCTTCATTTCTCATTTTCTCTCCTTTAAATAGATCACTATTTGGAGACAAATGGATGCATCTTTTAATATCAAATTTATGTTGTTAAAATCACTCACAATCACACTCATATTTAGCATATATTTAACACATTTTTTAGTTTAATTACTTCCATAGTAGCTTAGCTTCCATTAATGGATTCCATGGTAACTTAGATGCATACATTTAGCTTATTTGTTAATTAGGGTTTCAATCTTTTAACTTAGAATCCATTTAGATTAGATTTGCAATTTCACATCTTGATAATTTTAGCCTAATTCATGTTAAAATAGCTTGCATCATGCTAATCTAGTTTTGAATCATGTTTCTTCACATATCTCACAGTGGTTTCACCAGTTTTCTTCAATAAGACTTGTTGAAACAAGCTCCTTTATCCATAGGGATTGGGAAAGGGTCATCATTCCACATCAACGTGACACCACTCCTATAATAGGATAAGTTTCAAATGGATTAGAGCAGGTGTTTTGAAAATTTCATAGTTTAGCATGTTAGTTTTGATAAAATGCTTAGTTCAGCTTATTTTGAATAATCTCTATTGGATTGATGTTTAGTGGCATGAATACACTTCGATTCTTCATGGATCAATTGTAGTTGGCCCATACTAATCTGTCAGTCACAAAAATAGTAAATAAAAAAATCATCCTCTAGTGAAAACCACTTCGGTGACACTTTGGGTAAGTACCTTAGTGAAAACTTGGCAAAAAAGTGTCTCACATTTAGATAAAGCACCTCCATCCAGATCCATGGCTCTTTATCCTACCATTCTCTACATCACATCCATTCATCACTGCATTCATCCTATTTATTTCCATCACCCATTTGTGTCCATATAATAGCTTGATTTTGTGAAGTATCGTATCCCGTTTAGTGCTACTTGGCATATTCCTAAGGTTAGTTTGTCCTACCTCTATTGAGGTAGTCTATTACACCACACTAAGGGAAATTAATTTTGGATCAAATTAGGCTCTTGTATATCTTAAGGAACATTGGAAATCTCTTGAAAATCCTAAAAATATTCATAAAACATCCATTAGAAAATCCAAAAACATCAAAATCCTATACAACTAAAAATCCAAAAACATTCAAAAAATTGTAAAGTCAAAATCCAAAACATCTAAAACACATCAAAATACCTAAAAAGGTCAAACATCAAAAATTCAAAAAGAGTACCTTGTCGAACTATGGGTCTTTGAGCTTGAAGGTAGGCAAGGAAATCATTGATGTGCTCCTGAGACACCCTAGGTTAGTCCTTAGTATTTTGTCATAATAAACTAGCAATCCATCACCTGTTCATATCTCATCATTAATAAGTCAAGTTAGTTGAAATACATGGTCAAGTTGTGTGTATAACATAGGAAAGGATAATATTTGATCAACCCTCGAGGTCCCTAGGATAGTCTTTTAGGTTAGGCTCTTGGTCAAAATCTCATAAAACTCCTAAACATTCATCTCAGAAAACCCCTAAACATTCAAAATCTTAGAAAATCCTTAAACATTTGGAAACTCAAAAAACCCTAAACAACTTCAAATAATCGAAAACCAAAAACATTGACATAAACTCTCAAAATAATAAAAAAAAAACCTCAAAACATTTTCAAAATACCAAGAACGTTGAAATATTATGAAAAATCCAAAACCACCCATCCCATTTTTCTTTCACCCACAAACCTTCATTCATAATAAATCAATCGTCATCTTCAACCTTTGGAAAAACATATAGAAAACAAGTGTCACAAGTCATAAAGTGAGAACCTAAGTGTCAAAATCTAAAGTCTAGATCATAGGTAAATGAGTCAGTGGAGTTTGTATCAATGGATTATCACACACCTCATCCTAATCAAAATAACTGATCAACATGTCCAAGGATGAATCCTTCTTGCAATGGGCATCAATATTAGAAATCACCTTAGTTATAATAAACTGGCAAGAGATATGGATAACATTAAGTGTTTGTCTTTGATCTTTTCTTATGATTTATCTTAATGACCCATTTTGAGGACCTCTCGATGATGTCTGTTTAAACGATTTAGAGAGAAAGGAATGGGGCATCGATCATTTTTTTTAATTTTTTGTGCTTGTGGGTATTCTTGTAAAATAATCTTGGCGCATACTTGCTTAGTTGTGTGTAGGGAGGTTGTTTGGAGTAGATTGTTGACTATTGCGTATGCTTTGGTCTGAGATATTTTAAACTGCTAAACTACATTCTGACGAGGTTTCCGTATGTCAAGATGTGAACAAGAACTATCCTATCTTTTTGCAAAGTCAAATTCCATTACACTAGATACAACACCATCCTAGTTATCAATACCTTGATGCATCATGTCTATGTGTTATAGCAAAAATAAGGAATGAGGGAAAATCTTGATCCCAATATATGAGAAAATATTCATCATCATCTCTCGTCACCATCTCTAATAAAGTCTCAGTGGATCATATTATTGTTGGAACTTTTGAATCAATCATCAAAATCAATGGTTAAATCATTCATTCTTTATTCTTCTATCTTTTTTCCATGCTAACTTGGTATCATGATAGTCAACAAAAACATCATCAATGCATCCATCCTGCATCCACAAATTATTATTAAACATACATCTTGCATCATAAAAACATATCATAATAAAAGAAAACATAATCCATTGCATTATCATTATCATTTAAGTCATGATGAGTAATATAGATTTGTTATTCTAAGCATCTTAAATTGTTGCATAGGTATGAACATTTGCATAAACATACATATCATGAACATACATCCACATATGTATGCATACATCCTCATCTCGTAACTTGCATAGAAAAGTACACAAAAAGAAATGCATCCATATCATTTGCATAAACATAACATCTGCATATCATAGCATCCATCCCATAACATGTCATAAAAAGGATATTGAAAATGAAACATATCCATGGCATTGCATTACATCTCATCTCATATACATCAAAGATCATCATCACATATCACGTAATGCATAAGTAAAAGAAGCCCATCCATCATATTTGCATCCATACATGATCATAGCATATAAATCATATCACATCATATCACATCACATGCATCCATTCATTCATGAGCATGAAATAAAGAGAACATCACATCATTTCAAATCTGAAGCATCTCATATATTTATCAAAAAAATGATACAATATATGAATCAATGTTTGCATATCAATCAAAAGTACAATATCCATGAGGCTATCAAAAATGAGCCCATGAATATATATCTATATAAAGAATTAGGAAATAATCAAAAAGTGTCTATACAAGTAGGCTAGCCCTAATGGTTGTTGGACCCTTAACTGACGGATGATCCTCAACTCTAGGTGGTGCTTCTCTCCGCTATAAAAAATTAGGCTATCGCATCGCCTGAGGAACAACACAATGATAGTGCATGTGGTAGTATACAGCCTCTGTGACTACCTCTCTGTACAGCCTAGTAGATATAGTCCTACCCTGTGATGCAATTGTCACTACCTCCAACTATTATCTCTGCCCAATCTCCTAGGCTAGTTGTATGTCCAGCTGTTGCCGCAATTGGACCTCTTGATCGCTTTGTGCAATCATAGTTTATAGATGTTGTTGTAGCTCATCCAACATTGTCTGTAATCAATCTCTCTCAATAGTGAGAGACTGAATTTGTGCCTGATCCTTTGCATCTAGTTGTGTAGGTGGAGGAGGTGGTGGCAACCCTGAAACCTATCCATCATGCCCATCTTATTGCCCCAACACTTGTGCTTGATTTGGTTGTTGTTGGTGCCCATCACCTGAAACCTAGCCCCTATCCTACTCCTGGTCCTAGCCTCTACCTCAACCATCATGCCTGCCTCCATATTGGTTGCAATCTTAGCCTTGACCCCTACCTCTTCCTTAGCCTCTACCTTTGCCTCTAGGGTATCCCCCTCCTAGATCTGTCAAGCATATAGGTGGCCTGAACCACACATCGTATGTTGGGGTAGTCCCTACATCTAGAAGACAATGATCATATGCCCATAGTTATGGGATGAGTTGTCTAAAATCATTGATCACCACAATGGGATCAATTAAGACTCTCCACTATACCTCTCTCTGGGCTGTGGAAAAAATAGCAGTATAATCATCTATAGGCACATCGTGTACATCCCCTAAATTTTAAGCAATGTGGTATGGGAGGTATCACTCAATGATAGTGTGCTCTCTACCCTACATGTAGTGAGTCTGTCGTGCAAGATCCAGTTGTTGTTGATCATTGTACCACCATGGATGATGTATCCATGGCCTCCATTTGAACACCTTCATGTTGTCAATGACATGACACCAATATGAAAAACTTGTGGGGCCCGTGTGTTGCAATATCATCGACAACCTGTACCAAAAAATGATGGGCTCATCCTCATGGATATCTATAAGAATGACCAATGGCATCAACACTGTAATGTGCTCATATGCCCATATGTGAAGCAAAGTCACCCCTGCTCTGATGCTCTTTCCCTCTCGATAGATGACCTCGTGCATATCATGATACAAAGGAGCAAGGAGAATTAGACCCCAAGCATACATAATATCTCTCTAGATCATCCCCTTCCAAGTTAACCTCCATCTAGGACTGAATCCTATTCCCTATTGGTCTAGAGAAATGACACCACAAATAAGAGTTGTAACGAACAATCTAAATGTGTCCACCTGACCATGGTAAAAATATCAATCAATCTGGGAGCTGATTAGAACAATCGAACCTCTGTGTAGAAGAGAGAGACATGCATCTCTACTGGCATCTGTATCATAAATGACACACTCTCCATGGATAGGAAACTATAAAATGCACCACACATCCTCCAGTGTGATGCTGGCTTCTCTAGTGGGTAGGTGCAATGGAGAGGTCTCGTTGTGCCACCTCTCGATCAATGCAGTCATCATAGCAAGATGGGTCTTGATCTTGGGCAAGAAAGCAACGAAGCCTAACCCTAACCTCCCTAGCCACCCCAACTCCAAGTCATCAAAATCTCTCTTTGCAGCCAAAATATTGTATTGATGCTCTTGAGACATCAATGGCGGAGGATCCTCATGCATGCATCACGCACACAACATCAATTTTCCAAAAAAGTTGAAAAATTGATCAAAATTTGAGACTTTGCATCTAAAACATCAAATGCATCACTAAAATCAATAGAGTTGTTGATTTTTGGGTGCGTCACTATATCAAATTCAGGGGTGTGTTGCCATTTTAGCGACACACGTCGCTACGTTCAATAGCAAATCAGTATTATGACATGTCACTATACCAAAATATTATGGTGTGTCACTATTTGAAAGGTGTGTCACCCACCACTTTTGAGGGACACTAAATTTGAAAAGCCCATGCATCACTATATTACCCCCACAACCCCCAAATCAATTGCATCGTAGAAACAAAAAAATTGTGGTGCACTGCTAAGCGGAGGTGCGCCACTATAAATCAATAGCGATGCTTCTGACACTTCAAATGCATTTCTATATAGTGACGTGCCTAAAGACCTAACTTTGACCCCCTTTTAAATGCACCTAAAAGAGAAAATCAAGGCAAGTTTCAAATCACATACCTGAGGTCCTGCGTCTGCTCAGCACTGGTACTCTTGAACTCACTCTGAAAGGTGAAGAGGGAGTGCTCATTGTGCCATTTCACAGAGGTATCAAAGTTCAAACTACAAGAATTCTCTAAGGTGTGAATAAACAAATGAATTGAAATTGACCCTTCATCACCTATTTAAGCCAAACAATTAGGGTTTTTTTCCCTAATTTTAGCCACACAGCTAGGGTTTTTAACAAATTTCACCAATCGTGCCAAACTGAAGCTTATTTTGCACTATTTTTTGTATTTTTGGCATATTTTTTGCATCCCAGATCCTTTTCGGACCCTTAGGGCAACATTTAACCTTTTTCAAGAATCAACCCAAAATTCAAAATTTTTGCCTGATTTCTCGAGGGGGTAGGGAATCAACTTATTCCTTCCATTGGGGCAATAGGGGGCATCCAAAAATTAGAAATTTTTTTTATTTTTTGATTTGAGCAGTATTTTTTAATCCACAAAGCACCAGTCTTTGAACCAACATAACAGGTACCTCACTTCAAAGAGGGGAAAAATGTAGACACTTAAAAATGCCATAAATGATATCATGCACTCAAATCAAGTATACTAACATCATTTCATCCTTAAACCCATCCTCTTTTTGCTTAATTAATTAAAATTTCCTAACTATTTAATTAATTGCATCATATTCATCTATTTTTTTATTAGACTGTAGGAATCGGGTAGCACGACCCCCTATAAACTTCAGTGCACCTAGTAAAATTTTGAATGTGACTGGCGACACTGGCGTGACACGCCCTCGGGTACCACGGGGGTTGGGGAGACTAGACCTTGTGACCAACCTCTTGCAACAGGAAAGATTTAGCCAACCGAGCTAGGGCCCCAACCTCGCATCATATTCATCTATTGATCTAATTACTCTAATTGGGTTAATTCATCTCCTTTCATGCTAAAATTTTGTTCCATTAAATTGAATAAATCAAACTATTTAATTTAATCCCTAAGTCCTCTTATTTAATTAAATAACCCTAAGTTATTTAATTAACTATCATATCACTATCCCCCTTTTTATTAAATCATCTAATTCCCCTAATTTGCATAATTAAAACCTTATTTAATTATCAAATTACTAATTAATCTAATTCCCCCCACTTGCAAGGGAATATTCCTCCTTTTCCCATTCCTCCAAAAGAAATGTTCCCATGGAATATCATTCCCCTTTTGTACATTAAAACTTTGTTTTAATTTGCTAAATATCTATTTCTCTCACCCATGAGAATATTCCAACGAATATTCTCTTTTCTTCACTCATTTAAAAAAAGGAATATTCTTCTTCATAAAAAACTTACAAAACTTCATGTGAAAATTAACTTACAAGACATCTTGTGCAAGTTAAAAGTGTGTTTTTTTGAAAGAATATGAAGCCTTGATTCTTTCCTTGATCCATATGATCATTGATTCTCATTCATTGATGAGAATCCATGATCCATGTTTCATCCTTCCTCCCTTTTTGACCATTATTAACCTTTTTAATCTCAACGCTTCATTTCTCATTTGTCCTCCTATAAATAGGTCACTATTTGGAGACAAAGGGATCCATCTTTTAACAACAAACTTATGCTGTTAAAATAATTTTTCACTTGCACTCACATTTAGTATCATCTTAGATTAAATTACTTCATATTAGCTTAGCTTCCATTAATGGCTTCCATGATAACATAGACATATCCATTTAGCTTATTTTTTAATTAGGGTTTGAATCTTTTAGCTTAAACTCCATTTAGAATAGCTTTGCATACACGCATATCAATTGTTTTAGCATAAATCATTTTAAAATAGCTTGCATCATGTTCATTTAGCATTTAAATCATGTTTCACCACACATTTATCAACGGTTTCGTCGATTATCTTCAATAGAATTGGTTGGAATAGACTCATTTATCCACGGGTTTGGGAAAGGGTCGTCACTCCACATCAATACGACACCACTCCCCCAATAGGATAAGTTTCAATGGATTAGAATAGGTGTTTTTGAATCATTCATAGTTTAATATGTTAAGTTTTAATTTATTCTTAGTTTAGTGTTTATTAATTGATCTTATTGGGATTGAAGTTTAGTGGATTTATTACGCTTTGTATCCCCATGGATCAAGTGTAGTTGGCCCATACTAATCCATTGGTCACAATCTCTATTTGTTTACTGTTGGTTTGCTACTTTTTTGTTGATGGATACTGTGGATGGTTTAATATTTTTATCTTTAAGCAGCATTTTGTATGTTCAATTGTAAAGGGTTTTGGGTCCCTTGGAAACCTATTTTTCCCATATAATCAAAACAAATGTTTAGCCAAGACTTTTCCCAATTTATAGTTATACAACTAGAACATGAATTGGTGCTATATTTAAAGGAATGTTCAATCACCCTTTTATATGCCAATAATGGCATGGTGTGATGGTTAAATTGTTGTGTTGTTATTCTTGCCATCAAGATTCAAACCCCATTGGAGTGTAACTGTTGATAATTTATATTGGGGATGAGGTCCCCCATTTGTTATCTCACTAGTTCATAACTCTAGGTCAAAAGCATTTACCTCTCTTAATAAAAAAGGGAATGTTCAGTCACAAGAGCTCAATACCATCATACATCGTTTGCATGCATAGTTTCTTGAGTGCTTGAGCACTAGAAATTAATAAGATTTATAGGATTTTATTTGTATTCATGAAAAAAAATTCCTTACAATTGTGGCATAAGGAAAACATTGAAATTAATAAGACTCCACTGGAATCCTAACCTAAAAGAAAAAGAAAAAGTTTTAGAATTAAAACTACTTCTATCTCCTATGTTATTCTATATGCTTATAAATGTTCTTTTTTCTTAGTTAAATTGAATTTAATGGAGGATGCATCATCATCAATTACAACACCTTGCACAATAGACCCCTTTTTTTTAATTCATGGATTTATTTTTATTTTTATAGTAATAGACAAGTACCACATGCAAATCTACTAATTTTGTACATAGAAATCTATGAGAGCAAGATTGGAGAAAGTATTACTTCCCTAGAAGAAGTATAATTAGATATGGTGTTTAGGAAAAATGTTGTTGAGTCAAATGGTGATATTCCTATCTTCCTACATTAGAGATCCCTAGAGCATTGTAGGACATTCCTACTCCATCTGTCATTGAATCCTACATAAATAAAAATTAGAGGGTCAAAATCATGTAATCAATATAGAAAATTGAATCATAAAATGTTTTCAAAACATAAAAATCCTTTAAATCCATAAGTTAGGTTGCAACAAGGTCTACATGTGCCAAAGGCCATGATTGTATTGTACATTGGTTAGGTCAAACAGGAGCTTAGATAAGCAAATTTGTAATGTGCCCATTTTTAACAATATTGATTTGTGAGCTTTTGTCCAGTTTCCAAGTTCTCTTGTAAGTATCTTGGTGTGCATTATGGAACTACAAACTTATTGGAGTGCTCTAGGTTAGTTAGTAGTGACTTTGGCTCTTGGAAATGAGCTCAATAGGCATTATGGATTAGTATACCACTTTTAAAATTGAATCTTGACTTTTGGTGGCTTCTCCAAACTTCTTGGTGAGACCATCTATTAAATAGTAAGTCATCTAGTTGGCTTGATCATTATCTCAAGTCCTCATAATCATGTTGGTATGATCAAAGTTTGATTTTAACGCTTTCCACAACTTGGGTGAGTTATTAATTAATACTTCACATGTTGTCTAATGTTGAGTAATAATAAAAAGACAACTTAGTGCAATAGTTTGTTGGAAAGATGATATTACTATTTCTAAAAGTTGGACACCTAGATAAGGGGGCCTTTGCACATGAAATTTTATTATTTCAAAAAAGTCTCTATGAGGGAAATAAAGTGAAATATTATATTTTTAAAATTGTATAATTCCCTCCAAAAAACTATATAAGGAGGTATTGGGGCTCATATTGAAGGAGATTATGAAAGATATTGTTATGTTGTTGGAATGAACCTAGAGTTCTTCCAAATATTTTGTGGAAAAAATACCTCTCAATATTTTTAGTTTCAAATTTGTAAGATAATTCCTAGCTAGAGTAGTGTGATTCCATCCAGGGATCGCCATTGCTAAAAATCAGACTTCAAATTTGGTGTTGCATCATGAATGAGTTTGATGTGTTTTAGAGCTTCAAATTTTCTAGAGTTGTTGAAGATATTTGAGGGTGATTGAAGAAGTTGTTTTTGGGTCATACGGTTTGTACTTGCAAGGTGTTTCATCACCTCTTGTGGTTAATTTTTTGAGCATTTCATTTTATATACATTATTGTTTGAAGTTGTCTATTCTCTAACTTAGAAACCATACAACATTGTGGGAAGTAATTTCCAATTAAGATAATCATACCTTAGTACTTGTTGGTTGTACTACTTCTTGGAGGGGAATGATATTTTTTGGGAACAAAGTGTTGCACAAACGATTGTCATTGCACCAAAATATCAACCTGTTAATGCCCGATACAACTGTCAGAGTTAATGAATCCACGGGAGGTGGTTAAGCCATGTCATGAACCCGAGTGTTGTGTAGCATAGCACAAGGAGACCAAGGGTGCACACCTTGTAAAAGTCCCCCTAGTGCAAGTGAGGGGTTCAAACCCATGACCGAGGCTCTGATACCAATTGTTGCACAGACAATTGCCATTGCACCAAAAGATCAACTTGTTAATGCTTGATACAACTGCCAAAGTTAATGAATCCACAAGAGGTGGTTAAGCCATGTTAGGAACTCGAGTGTTGTGTTTCATAGCACAAGGAGACCAAGGGCACACACCTTGTAACACAAGGCATCTAGGGTTTTGGTCTTTTATCATGTTGATTAGAGGTGCCAAGTCTTTCTAGTTAATTTCTAAGGAGTTAGGTGTTGGGATTTTGACTTATTTATGATGATATGTTGATATATGAGTATCATGTACTTGTACCTACCATTATAGAATTACAATATGTTGTCACAAATTAGTTTGAATCCAGTTTTGGTATTAATTCACCTTGTTATCCTCTATGGTGATTTTGGTCTGATTTGAATAAACTTGGAGGTGTATTTTATTGTATTTGCATGAGTTTGGAATGGTTACTTGATTCTGGTTGGAGTTTACCATTGCTGCAAATTTGTATTGGACTTATCCTAACAATTTATCAACAAGCAAGGAGTTATTTCAAACTTATACAAGACTTTCCTATTCATTCATTCAATATTTATTCACATGCATTCTAAAGTGTAACATTGGATGATAGTACCATTAGTAAGCTTATTCTAGATTATTGTTGATGCTTACCCCACTAAATAAGTGGTAATATTGTAATTGTTGCCACTGCATAAGTGGTAGAAGCTTACTTTTCATCTATCAGTATTGTATAATCTCTCCCACTAAAAATTGGAAGTGCCATTGTATTTCCAATTGAATAAGTGGATGATTATTTCTTTTAGTATTGCTTATACATCCCACCAAAAATTGGTTTTGGCTAGCTTTTCGCCTAATTCTTTTCTTTCAATTTAATTATAATCCTAACATCATATGCTCTCACCTTTTCCACTAGGTTTTGTGTGGTTAGAAAGTGGAATTGAAATTGCATTGTAAACTCATTTCTAGTTGCATTATTTAAAAAAAATCTAGGGTGGTTATTACAAATTTTTCCTTCTACAATGCCATAGATGGGCATGTGGTCATGTTTTTTGCATTGTGTTGACTATAGATGCAAAACTTGTCGAGTACTCATGAGATAGATTACCAAGTGAGTTACTCACCCAATAATTGGCTAGAAAGTTTTTGTAAAACTCACAAATATCTTTCCTTGTAAAACTCATGAGTCAATGGAAAAATTGTGATTTTTTGGTTAATAACTTGTCCATTTCTTGCTTGTAGTTAAAAAATGTGATTTTCACTTTATTTTCACATGTTATTTGCAACTTATGGCATGACGAAATGGAGATTGGAAATGATGGTTTGTATGGTTTCAAAGGTGTTTCTCCTTTACCCTATTGGGTGTGTTTCCCCAAACCCCCACAAAGGGTGCCACCCCTTGAAATTATTGGGGGTGTTTCCCCCAAACCCCCATAAGGGGAAATACCCCTCAACACCATTGGAGTCTCACTCCCAAATACCCATTAGTTATTGGGATCTCTTGTTAGATTATAAACTTGATTAAAATGAGAGGGTGACATGGAATTGGGATATAACTCTTGAGTGTGCTAACCTAGACATTATTGTCACACAAATTGCCAAAATTTTCCTTAGATGAGGTAACTTCTACATATGACAAGGCTAGTGAAAGTGGCATTGTAACTCATTTAGAGGTTGAACTTATTTTTTGGTCAATTGTATGCATTAAACTCTAATTTTGATTTATACATGATAAAAATTCATACTATGCTCTACAAATTTAATAATGTGTGATTTTGAAGAATATATATATAATGTATTTTAAAATGTTCTATAAAATTACCGAGTTATTGTAAAGTTTTTTCCAATCATTTATGAGTCCCAAGTTTTTAAATTTTATAGGCTAGTCGAGAGGCTTTTGACCTACTCAAAGAGAAGTTAACCACCACATTGATCTTAAAAGTACCAAATCATGTGGGTAACTTTATGGTTATCACAAATGCATGCAAAGAAGGGCTACGAGGGGTATTGATGCAAGATGGGAAAGTAATTGCTTATGAATCCAAGAAGTTGAAATATTATGAGGTGAATAATGCACCGCATGATTTAGAATTAGTAGTTGTGGTTCATGCATTGCAAATTTGGAGGCACTACTTGTTAGGAAAGCCCTTTGAGATGAAAATGGACCATAATGGGTTAAAGTACCTTTTCACTCAACCTAATCTGAATGTTAGACAAAGAAGATGGTTAGAGTTAATATCTGACTATGATTTTAATATCAGTTATATTAAAGGGAAAGAAAATTGGGTTGTTGACGCTTTAGGTCAAAGATGTCACATTGCTTCTATAGTAACAATTCAAATCGACTTTAAGGGGCAAGTACTCCAAAAGTGCAAGGAGGATGAGTATTACTTTCAATTCAAGCAAGCATTAGCTAATACTCCATAAGATTCTAGGTATGAGGGTTTTCGTTTGGAACCTAATGGATTACTTAGATATATGGGTAGAATGTATGTACCTGACGTAGATGAATTAAGAAATATAGTATGGAAGGAAGTACATGAAGCATCATACTCTAGATGTCCTAGAGTGATGAAAATGATCACTGATGTAAAACCATTATAATTTGGAAGGGAATAAAAGGAGATGTCACTAGTTTTGTGGTTAGGTGTCTTGAGTGTCAAAGGGTGAAAGTTGAGCATCATCATCCTACAGACTTGTTATACCCACATGATATACCAGACAGAAAGTGGCAAGTCATAAGTATGGACTTTGTGCAAGGATTTCCTATGTCAAGGAATAAGCACATTCTTGTGGTTGTATATAAGCTTACAAAAGTAGCACATTTTATACCCGAGAATCTAACTAATGGAGCACCTATCATAGCAAGAAAAATTGTGCAAGAAGTGTATAGGTTGCATGGGATTCTTGAAAATATTATTTTAGATAGGGATGCATGAGTCACTTCTAGGGTTTGGAAAACCTTGTTTTCTGCACTGGGGACTTAGTTGAATATTAGCTCATCTTATCATCTGAAAACGGATGGGAAAACTGAAAGGGTGAATCAAGTATTGGAAGGCCTACTTAGGATGTACTGCATGGATCAACAATACAAGTGGGAAGACTACTTGCCCTTAGTTGAATTTTCTTACAATAATTCTTATCATTATGAGGTAAGATGGCTCCTTTTGAAGCTTTGTATGGAAAAAATTATCAAACTCCTATAAGTTGGGATAAACTTGAGGATCGAGTGAGTCTTGGGCCAAAGATGTTGGCTGAAATGGATGAGCAAGTTAAAATTGTTAAGCAAAGGCTAGAGCTAACAAAAGACATAAAAGTTATGTTGATGCTAAGAGAGTGTCCCGTAATTTTTCCTTAGGTGACAAAGTATTGGTGAGAGTAAAGCCTCATAAGAGCTCCATTAATTTTGCAAAGTCTTCTAAGTTAGCCTCATGTTATGTTGGACCTTTTTAGATTCTATAGGAAGTGGATCTAGTAGCTTATCAAATCACATTTCCACCAGCTATTGCCAAAATGCATAACGTCTTCCATGTGTCCAACCTTAAAAAGTATATACCAGGGGATAATCATGTGATTGATTGGACTGCTTTATAGGTACGAGACCCCTAAGTAGTAACTATAGATCCTGTCAAGGTGCTCAAAACACATAAGCTTTGCTTGCAAAATAGAGAAGTCTTGCAATGCAAAGTCTAGTGGGACCAATATGCAGAAGACTTAGCTACTTGGGAGGATTATGTAGAGATTCAACAGAAATTTCCTCATATTCTTAATGCTTGTGTGAATGCTTGAAACAATGTGTTGTTAGTTGTTATGTTTTAATGCTACCTAAAGTCATCAAGGACGATAATTCACAAGGGGGAGTATGTTACACCCCAATTGGGTGATTACTATTTACTATTACTACATAGGGTAAATATGAATGTAATGTGAATTATGGAGATGAATAAATTGTGCCCATACCTTGTTATCAATATGAATGTTATCTCATTTAATGTTATATCATTTGATGCTATCTTAGTTGATGTTATTTCATGGGAAAATACTGCATATATGTGAATGGATGGATATTGAATTGTTATTCTAACTTTGGAGATGTTTTATGTATACTGCACATGTTGTGAACAATTGACTGCCATGTGCATTTGTTAGTGGATGCAGGTATATGTTCCATTCCTCCAAGCAAAGGGGAAGTATCACTCAGGAGAAGATCTTGGTCGAGTAACTGGTAAAAGTAAACTATTTGAGCATAGACACACCACATTAGAATGATTAAGTTGAGTCAATTTGTGGGAAATTGGTAAGTCATCGTTAGTTGATATGTCTACATTCATTTAGCCTTGTTTACTATTACAAGAACTATTAGGTGATGTTTCATTGTTTGAGATTTTGATATTTTTTATATACTATTACAATTATATTGACAAGTGTGACGGATGTGGAGTATGTGTATATATATGCACATACATGTCAATGAGATCTAACGACATGCATATTCACATGTATAGATGTACCACACATAAATACTTATCAATATGATGGTAATTGTGAATGGTTGTATGTGAACCGAATGTGAACATATTGTAGAACCAAGATCTTAGTACATGCAAGAGACAAAAACCAAACACATTAGAAGATTCAAATGAAATTCAAGATCAAAGTTCCCCATAAAATCCATTAACAATGTTCAAAATAGGAATAAAAGCAAGAACACAATGAAAAAGCAAGGAAATAAATTAAATCCTATTAAAAACATGTGAACTCTTGATCTTATGGGGGAGTTGGTGCCAATTTGATGTGGAAATTGTCCCTTTCCCAACTCCTATGCAAGCTCTTGATGGTTTGATGATGATTGATCCACTTTGTTGAAGATTCAAGTATGCTCCAAGATGAAAAACCTGCATAACCTAGCTATGACTTGATGAAATGGATGAGAATTGCTATGCTTGAGTATGGATTTGAGTATAGTAAGTTTGCTCAAATTGTGGATGATGAAATGAGGAAAGAAGCCTCTTATCTATAGAAAGACAAGATGGAGAAATGCCCAAAATGAAGCAATGGGGGACTAACTTTCAACCAATGGCCAAGTGCCACTTGTCAAGATGAGAATGGATGAGGGATGTGCACATTTTGATGAATGTGCCCATAAATGCAATTAGGTGGAATTTGAAAATAATGAAATGAGATGTAAGAGGGAAAAAGGAATGTCTTAAATGCCACTTGGCTCAATGAAAAGATGAAATAAATGGCTTGTTGGAAGGACAAATTCCACTTAGAAATATTTCAAATTTGGAAGAATATTCCCCCATTATGCCATGTTGAGAGAAAATAGGGATTTAATAAACAAATTAAATCTATTTTCATGTGCAAGTGGCAAAAGCTAGAGGATGGGAAATGAATTAGGATTAAATTAATCAAGGGTTTATTAATTTAATGAGGGATTAGATGATGTGACAAATTTGACTTAGATTTATGAGTTGATTTAAATCAAAGATGAGAAGACTGTGCTTTTAGAGATAGTTAAATAAATATTTTGTTTTACTTAACTAAAGGGGATGATTGGTTAGATTAAATTAAATAAGGTTTTAATTTATTTTATTTAATAGATAGGCTTTAGAGATTAATTAAATAAAATTGATTTATTTAATTAAATAAAGAGCTAAGGTTAATTAGATCAGATTGATTGATTTAATTAACAAGAGAGAATGACTTAGTTAGATAAATGATTTATTGAATTAAGAGAGGAAAATTGATGAATTTAATTAAATAAGGGTATTTGATTAAATGGTTGGACTGAGGGATGATTAAGGATGAAATGGTGTTAGTAGTTGGGACCAAGCGTGTAATGCCAATTAGTACATTTTACGTGTCTATATTTTTCCCCTCTTTGAAGCGATGCACTTGTTACATTGGTTCAAAGAATAAACTATCTTGATCAAAAGTAAAAAAAAATTCAATTTCAAAATTTTCCCCACTCCTGCCCTGGTGAGGGAAAACATGCCAATATGTTGCCCCCTAGAGAGATCGAATGAAAATTCTGATTTTTGGGTGATCTCACGAAAAAAGAGGACAAGGTGCCCAACATGTCCAAAAAGGCTCTAGGAGGTCAAAAAAAAGATAAAATGGCCCTTAGATAGACAAAAATGGGATCAGGGGACCTAGACCCTTCCTAGACAGCCAAACAAGGTAAAAAAACCTTAATTTTTAGGCTTAAATAGGCCTTGGGGGGCCACTTCCAATTCATTTTCACTTTCAACCTTTAGAATTTCTGCGATTTTGAGCTTTGACCTTCTGGAGAGATGACACAATGATAGCTTCCCATGCACATTTCTGACAAGGTACAAATGCATCAAAGACTTCCTAGCACTGAACCATAGGTGAGTTGACTTGACCCGAGATTGTTTTTCAATTTTTGTGCTCATTTACTGCATTAGGAACCTAGGTCTCTAGGAGCGGGGCTATATTGCACCACTAGAATTTTTAGACAGTGCTGCTTGGCATCAAACTATGTCACCATCGTGAGTAGCGACACTGTAACACAATTTGGAGTTTAGGGTTAAATTCCAAACTTAGATGCTTTTGCAAGGTGAACCGTTGCGATGCTCTTTAGACTTAGGGTTTTTTCTCAAACTCAAAAACCTTTTCAAACCACGATGCAGTTTGAGAGTTTGAAGGCTCTAGCGGCACAATTTGAAATATGCAAACTACACCGCCTTCACAGGTAGCGACGCTAAAGTTGCATTCAGGATGCTGAGACAAGCCAGGATCAATATTTTTTTGATGAATTTTAACACGGTGACTTTTCCTGATGCAGGAGGAGGCGAGAGAGATATGCTCACGCAAGCACTGGTCCCAGGAGCTTTTTTAGTATTTTGGGCGAGTTGACTGAGTGACAGTAGGAGCACTTGGGGCGGATTGGTATCTAGTACATTTCCTATGTGCTGCCTATTCAGACTCACTTGGGCATGCTAACGACACTCACTAAGCGATGGCACAATGAGACCTCTTCATTCCACCTTCCGATAGGCGAGGCCATAGTCACACTAGAAGATGTGTGGCAGATCTATAGACTGCCCATTCACGGTGAGTGTGTGATCTAAAATACAGATGTCATGGGCCTTGAACAACTTGTATTTTGTGAGGGGCGGATCGAGTTAGAGTGATATAGGCCTATTGTGTCTAGTTTCCAATTAGTTATTGCGGTTATTATTTTAGGTCTCGTCGCACCAGATCGGTGTGGCAGTTATTTTAGTCTTGGATGGGGGCTCACTTGGGAGCTGATGGTCTGGTGATGAACATTATTTTCATGGGGGCCAGTTCTTCTAGCCTCGCTATATAAATATTTACATGAGTTTTCCTACCTAGATGGCCGAGCACTTGGTGCAGGCGTTACACTTCTACATGTCTGGGCTTGGGAGCACATCATTGTGCTTCATCCTCAAATTGTTTAGGTTCCCATGGAGCCAAATGATCCAATTTTCTAGCAGTACCAAGGGGGTGTTTCTTTTACTCATATAGGATAGCATGAGATTCCCCACTGGTGAAGAGTCCTAGATGATATGTGAGTGTTTATGTGGTGGCCATACCTTGGATAGCCCACCTAGTTTGATGGCATTCAACAATTTTTCTTTGCTCACCAAGACCAATCGATGCAGGGGTGAGAGCATACGATGCTTGAGATGTACCTATCAGGCAGGGTGTAGAGGCAGTTTGTAGAGGTGTAGGATTGGCCTAACGATCAATACACAACCATTTTTGTGAGGACAGTGAGCCAGAGCTCCTAGGGCCGCTATATATCAACCCAGGAGGCAGTTGATTCTTTCAGACAGCTGGTGGCTAGGCCATGACCATATGACCAAGGACAGGCAGATCTAGGGACCATGTAGGCATACCAAGATTGGTTTCAGCCACCGCTTCAGCTTACAGTTCTAGGGATACTGTATGCTAGATGGAGAGCTAGAGGCAAGGGTGTAGACGAGGCTGGGGGGACAAGGATTAAGATCAGGGTGGTGGTGGGCCACCATCAGCTCATCAAGTTCAGGATCATGGTCCACAAGATTAGCCACCTAGAGACCCACAGGTTGGAGAGCAGAGACAGGATGACCCTCAACAGGACCAGGATCTAGGACATCAGGATAGGATCCTGACACCACCCAGAGATGGGGATCAGGATCAACCTCCAGTACAACCACCCCTACAACCATATCCTAGAGATGGGAAGATTTTGTAGTTGTAGGCCTAGGTATAGGCATTGATAGTTGAGAGAGATTAGCTACGGGCCAAGCGGGACCAAGCGGTCCTATAGAGACAAGTTGTAGAGTTATAGGAAATGGCCGAGATGGGTCGATGGCAACAGATAGAGAGCATGTCCTCCTCTTCCTCCTGGAGCACAGTATCGCTTCGAGCCTACAAGGAGGCCATCCAAAAGGCTAATTACTATAGATTACATTATTACCAGGCCATACCGTGGGCATCTTGAGTGCCAAACTTTTCACAGAGGACAGGGCACAGGCTGGCAAAGGATCACAAAGAGAGAGTCGGCGGTGAGAGCAGTAGCTAGCAGGGCTAGGCCTACCTTTGATCGATACAGGATTATTTTTGCACCCCTTGGGCTCATTTTTGATAGCCCCATGGGCCATTGTACTCATTGATATACACATGTATATTGATCTAATTTTTTGTACCATGATAGTATATTATTCTAATGATATATGAGATGATGATTTTGATTTGATGATATGCAATATGTCCTTTCTTATTTATGCATTATGGATGATTCTTTATGTTCTATATGCTATGCAATGATGTTCTATCTTTTGATGTTATGATGATGATGTTTTATGATGTGATGCAATGATTATGCGATGTGTATTATATTCTATGTGATGATGTAAATACAATCTTTTTCTCTTTTCATTACTTTTTTTTATGCACTTTTTCATGATGTATGCAAAGTGTTGTGGTGTTGTTTCTGATTATATGATATGCACTTATGACGATGTGATATGATGATGATATAGGTTATGATATGTGATGATGTTTATGGTATGGATACTTTGATATGTGATGTATGACTTTATGATGTATATGTGAGATGGGATGATTATGCAGTGTTATGATATGATGGATGCAAATGATGTTTATATTCATGTGATAAATGCGATGGATGCTTATATGATATGATTTTTATGGGATGATTTATTTTATGCAAATGACTAATGTGATGATTTATGAGATTCTTAGAATAACCAATCTATATTATATTCAAGATAGAGATGCAATGCATATGGCATGATGTGATTTAATGTTTCATATATGATATGATATGCATAATGCAATATGCTAATGGTTTTGTGGATGCAGGATGAATGCAATGATGATGATGATTTGTGATTAACTGTCATGGTACCATGTTAGCATGAAAAGCAAGGGATAGAAGGAAAAAAGAGATTCCAATAAGACATGAGATGATGATGATGATAATGACTTTCTTGCTGAGGAGTTAGGATTTTAAAAGGGCCAATTACCTTATGTTTGATAAAAAACATAAGTATGATGCATCAAGGTATAAAGAACTAGGATGGTGTTGCACCTAGTGTGATGGAATTTGACTCGATAATCAGATAGGAGTATTCTTGTTCACACCTGGCATCCAAAACCTTATTCAAAATGTAGTTTGGATATTCCAAACATCTCAGACCAAAACATAAAAAAGAAATCCTTCCTATGTTGTCAACAAGATATCCAAAGCGTCCTCCCTACATCTAGACAAAGTGTGCATGACCAAGGTTATATTACAAAAGTATTCCAAAAGCTTAGTAGACAAAAGATAATGATCCTTGCCCCATTCCTATATATCTAAATCCTTCATTTGGACATCATCAAGAGGTCCTTGGAATAAGCGCAATAAGATAAGCCAAAAGACAAAGATAAAGTAAACAAAAAAGTTGATGTTCTTCAAAACCGCTAGCCAAGACTAAACTAGGGCGACGCCTGATGTTGATGTCCATTGTAGGAAGGATTCATCCTAGGACATGATGATATCAGATTATTTGATATAGGACTAACTGGATGATGTGCTATTGACTCCAAGAGTTGACCAACTTTTTTACGTACTGACCTAAACCTTAGAGTTTGATGTTTTGAGTTTTCACTTTTTTAACCTGCTAGACTTGTTTTCGATTGTTTCACCAAAGGTTGGGGATGACGATTAATTATTATGAGTGATGTTTATTGTAGGTGAAAGTGAGATGAGATGGATGGATTTTTTAAATATTTGGATGTTTTTGGTGTTTTGCAATGTTTTGAGGTTATTTTTGGTATTCTTCAAGATTTTTCAAATGTTTTGATTTTTTTATTTTTCAAATTTTTTGGGGTTTTCTGAGATTTTTAACCAAGAGACTAACTTAAGGACCTATCCTAGAGGCCTCGTGGGATGATCAACAAAAGATCCTTTCCTACATTATAAACGAAGAGACCATGTAGTTTGACTGACACAGACTCGATTATTCATGAGATATGAACAAATGGATTGCCAGTTTATTATGATGGACTCCTACAGGACTGACCTAAGTGTCTCAGGGGATGATCAAAGATCAACCTTGCCTATGTTCAAAGCTCAGAAATGACGTAGTTCGACAAGATGACTCTGTTTTTGAAATTTTGACTGAATTTTTTACCTTTTTTTGGATTTTGATATGTTTTGAATGTTTTTGGGTTTTTCTCGATTTTATGATGTTTATGGATTTTCTGATTTTCTAATGTTTTTGGATTTTTTTATTTAAGGACTTCAACAATATACACGAATCTGATCCAATGAGAACATTCCCCCAGCTTGAAACACTAGATTACTCTGATAAAGGCAAGACAAATTGATTCTTGAGAATGGGTCGAGTAGTACCAAGAGGGAACATGACACGAACATGACTAAGCTATGGTGCGAATGCGGGTGGATGATGGATGGAGATATGGAATGCGATGGATGATGGAAGCATGCAAAACGAGTCGTGAAGGTCCTAGTGGATGGAAAGTGCTTATTTATACAAAGCATCTATTTTCTAGGTTTTCACAAAGGTACTTGCCCAAAGTGCCACCAAAATGGTTTTCACTAGAGGATGATTTTTCTCTTTACTTTTTTTGATCATTTTTTGCTTTTTTGATTTTTTTTTTTGTCACCAAGATGCCTATTTGCCAGGTTTTCATCAGGGTAACCATTTTTTTAGGACATTTTCTATTTTTTTGATTTTTGGTTCTATACCTTGAAGGATTTAGGCATAAAACTTTTTAAGATGGGAGCTATTCATGGGCTCCTGCAGAGGCTTGCCTTTGGGTGTTGATAACTAATATGCCCCTGACTTGTAGCTTGTTGTGATGATGAATGGTCCTAACCAATTAGGTTCAAAATTGCCTTTGCTATCTAGATTTGGGATCTTCTAGTTCTCTTTTAGCACAAGTTCTCTGACTTGGAAACTCCTTCTTCTGATCTTCTTGTTATAGCTCCTCTTGAGTCAGTTTTGATAGACCTGCAAATGGTTCAATGCTTCTATACATTGCTCATTTATCAGCTCCAACTCCTTCAATCTTGATACGCGGTATTCTTCATCTATGATGAGGTTTTGCATTGATATTCTCAGTGACAGGAGCTCGATCTCAATGGGTAATATTTCCTCTAATTCATAGACTAGGGAGAATGGGGTGGCACTTGTTGGAGTGTGGATGCTGGTTCAATAGGCCCAAAGGGTGGGATTTAGTTGCAAATGCTAGTGATGACCTACATCATTAACTTTCTTTTTGAGGATTTTCAAAATGGTTTTATTGGTGGCTTCTGCTTGGCCATTTCCTTGGGGATAATATGGAGTGGAAAAGCGATGTTGGATTTTTAATTTTTCACATAGATCACGAACACCCTAATTCTTGAAAGGTGTTCCATTATCTAAGATAATAGCTTGGGGAATATTGTATCGGCATATTAAGTAGTTTAGGATGAACTTTGATATTTGCTTTCCAGTGATGTATGTCATGGGGATGGCTTCTACCCACTTGGTAAAGTACTCAGTGGCGGTTATGATAAACTTGTGGCCATTAGATGAGGTGGGGGTTATTTTTCCAATGAGATCGAGTCCCCACTACGAAAAGGGCCATGGTGTGATGATGGGATGAAGTTCTTGAGCTAGAGTATGGATGAGGTCCCCATGTTGTTGACATTGTAGGAACCTTTTGACATAGTCATGTGCTTCTCTTTCCATTGTAGGCCAATAATATCCCATCCTCAGCAGTTTCTTAGCCAAGGTCATTCCATTCAAGTGTGAACCACAAATACCATTATGTACCTCGATTAAGGAGGTTAATGCCTCCTCAACATTTAAACAACATAGTAGGGTTCCTTCTATGCTCCTATGATAAAGGGTATTTCCTAAGATGATGAACTAGGATGCTTTCTTGACAAAATTTATTTTTAGGTTTGTGGGTAAGTCAGCAGGTAGGACCCCTATTCACAAGTAGGTATAAATGTCATGGTACCAGGGATCACCAGGACCAATTATTTTGCACATAAACTTTGACTCTGGTACCTTGAATGTGGGCATGAGAAGTTGCTATACCAAGAATTCATGTTTTGGGATGTTGCACGGGATGTTTAGTAGGGATCTAATCATTTACATGGTGTATGTTGCTTTGTTGTTTTCTCTGGGAATCTGATCAAATGTGATATCAATAAATGATTCTTTGAGGCTCTCTACCAACTTTTTGTATGGAGTCAACTTATCATCCTTTGTTTGGTACTCGTCATGCACCTGATTTATTATTAGCTGGGAGTCTCCATATACTCTGAGGGCCATGATGTGCCACTGCACTGCTATTCTAAGACCTATGATTAAAGCCCTGTATTTTGCAATGTTATTAGTGCAGGGGAATGCCAATTTGTAGGATCTAGGTATACAGTCCCCCTCTGGGGTGATGAAGAAGACACCAACTCCTGATCCATGCTATGTGTAGGAACCATCAAAGTAGAGTTTCCAGTGGTCAGCTATGCTGAGATTGAAGATGGATTCATCAAGAAACTTTAATATGAGTGGTTTTTCTGAATACATGGGTGCTTCTGCAAACTAGTCTACAATTACTTGACCTCTGATTGCTTTCTATTTCACATACTCGATGTTGTATTCTGATAGAATCATGGCCCACTTGGCCATCCTTCCTATGAGCATTTCCTTTGATAATAGGTACTTGAGGGGGTGGATTTTGGCGATGAGTTTGATTTTTTGTGCCAACATGTAGTGTTTGAATTTTTGCGAAGCAAACACTACTGCTAGATAGGTTTTTTTAATGAACGAGTAGTTTAACTCATGCTCGACCATTGTGCGGTTGATGTAATAGATGGCCCTTTCTATCCCATTTTCATTGTGCTGAGCTAGAAGAGTACCAAGGGCTACTATTATTGCTAACACATAGAGAATTAGTGGCTTTCTTGGGGTTGGTGGCATGAGGACCGGCAGTGTGAACATATATTCTTTGATTTTGTTGAAGGCTTCCTCACACTTGTCATCCCACTTGTATGCTACTCCTTTGTGAAGTAGGTGAGAATATGGGTGTTGTTTATCTACGATTTGTGCTATGAATTTGCGGATGGACTAAATCCTGCCTTGAAGGCCTCTCAATTGTTTCAATGTTTTGGGTGCCTCCATCTCAAGGATTTCTTTTACCTTGGCTAGATCTATTTTGATACCCTTCATTGACACTATGTATCCCAGTAGCTTTCCTAATTGTACACCGAAGACACACTTCTTTCGATTTAAGCCGACCTTGTATTCCTCTAGCCTGTCGAAAATAGCACTCAAGGTTGCTATGTGATCTCTCCTCCTTTTGGATTTTGCTAGTATGTCATCAATGTAATATTCGACAGTTTTATGGATCACCTCATGAAAGATTAACATCATGGCTCTTTGATGGGTGGCTCCAACATTCTTTAGGCTAAATGGCATCATGTTCCAATAGTAGGTGCCCCATGGACAAGTGAAGGTTGTTTTGTTTTGGTCTTCTTTGGAAATCATTATTTGGTTGTACCCAGAGAAACCATCCATCAGAGAAAGCATTTCATGTCTTGCTATCATGTTTACAATCATGTCAATGTTAGGCAATGGGAAATCATCTTTCAGACATGCTTTGTTTAGGTCTTTGAAATCTGTGCAGATTTGGATGCCCCCATTAGGTTTTGAAATAGGAACCAGATTTGACACCCATTTTGGATAGTCAATTGGCCAAATAAATCCTGCATCAAGTAGTTTCTTCAATTCCATTTTGACCAACAAAGAAATTTAAGGATGCATTTTCCTGAGTTTTTGTCTGATGGGTTTTGCTTCAGAGTAGATTGCTAGATGATGGAACACAATCTCTGGATCGAGCCCGGGTATGTCTGCATAGCTCCATGCAAAATTAACTTGTCTCTCTCTTAAGAAGGATGCTAGGAGCTCTTGTTCTTCTGATAGTAATGACTTTGCATAAAATGTGATGTGTGGTGTCTCCTCTATTCCCAAGTTGACTGGATTGCATTATTTTGCTAGAACAACTAATTTTACCTTATGTAGAGCTCTGAGAGGAAGATTGAATTCCCCATCCTCAGGGGCCTCAGAGAGGTTTTCACCGTTAGATGCATCCTTTCTTTTTACTATTTTTGGGTTGGAGAGTGCCACAGTGTGGTTTTCACTCAAGGACTTAGAGATTATTCTTAGTTTTTCACTTTTGCGACTAAGGGATTCAATCGTTTCCCCATAGTATGCATGTGTGTCCAACTCGATGATGAATCCCACTTTATGATCCCCACATGGAATATTACCCCATTGTCCCATGAATTCTGAGAGCACCTCATCATTTTTTAATGTGTCAAGAATTAGCGGTCCTTGTTGGTCATAGTCAATGAGTTGTGTGTAGACTAGGTGGATTTCATGGTTTTGATGGTCATTTGTCTCAAAAGACATGGTACTAAGCATGAGGATAGAGGAATTTTCAAAGAGCCTAGGTAGATCAGTTATGGCACGTTCTCATCACTATTGCTACAGACATCGGTTATGTTGAATGTGAAGTTATCTAAGGGCAGGCCAATGGATATGGGCAATTGAAGGGCGACTGTCATTTGTTGAGGAGTTTTGACCTTTTTAACTTGTATTAGAAGCCCGCTGTCATTTTTTACAAGCTTTTTATTTTTGTCATAGCCCATGGCGAGCATCATTTGTAAACCCTTACTAATATCATCCATAGGTAGATCAACTGCTGGTCTATTGTCTTGGTACAGGAGATGGGATAGGTTCTCTTCTATTATCTCTTGGCCTAGATCTCCCCAAATTTAGAAGTTGGAAGAGCTTGCCATGAATGTTTGGGATGATGAAGCATCCTTTGATTGTGGTTGTCCCTGTGACCTAGGAGATTGTATGGGGTAGATGGGCCTCCACCATTCCTTGGCACTTGGGGGATTTTATTATATTTGTCCTCTAGGCTCTTGCAGTAAGAGAATGGTTCGAGATCCCCATGTATAGTGACCTCCTGGCCTTGGTATGTGAATTTAACACACTGGTGGAAGGTTAATGCCACTGCTTGTATCCCATGTATCCACAGACATCCCAATAGAATATTGTAAGGAAAATCAAGGTCAAGGACCTGACAGGTGGTTTCCATTATTGTTGGCCCTACTTAGACAGGGAGTTGGATAGTGTCTTGAGACACTCTCTTTTGATCATCGTACACCTTGATTGCGATGCCTTTCCTTTGTCTATAGTATCCTCAGAGATTCCCAGATTCTTTATTAGCTTGAGGGAACAAATGTTTAAACATGCACCTCCATCCACCAAACTCTCTTGACTTTGTTCTTATATACTAGGACCTCCAAATGGAGTGCGCAATTGTGAGATGGTTGGGCATGAAAGTCTTGATCAGAGAATGTGAGAAGATTTGGAGTAATGATATTTTTTATCAGAGAATGTGAGAATGTGAGAATGTGAGAATATTTGGAGTAATGATATTTGGTGTCAAGATACGTGGAGATGGTGGATGAGGCTAATTCTTCTTCAAGGATATTTTTATGGGTTGATGATATCTTTAGTAACTCCATGATGGAGATCTGAGTTGGGGTTCTTTTCAATTGATCAATGATATTATAACCACTAGGAAAGGATCTTGGGTTGGAAGTGGGTGCTCTAGGGGGCTGAGATGACCCTGCGATGGTGATTTTCCCACCTCTTGTGGTGACTCCACAATTAGCGTGGGCTCCTTTGATAGTGATAACAGAGGAATACTCATCTAGGGATGTGATAACATGGTCGTATATATGATTGGAACTTTTGAATGTTCCCTTCCCCTTATCATTATTATTGTTCCCTTTATTGTTGTGATTTGGCATCGGATTCATGTATATTTTGGCATTTTGGTTTCCTATTGGCTGCTCCACATTTATGATTTTTTTATCAATGAGGTCCTAGATTAGGTTTTATAACCTCATGCAACTATTAGTGGTGTGCCCTTTAATTTTTTGAAAGTCACAAAGCTGGTTTTCATTATACCAAGGTGGTTTCACTTTTGGTTCCTAATAATTCTCATAAGTGGGAGCCTTGATGAGGTTTTCATTTATCAATTTCTTTATGATGACCTCAAATGGTTCCCCAAGGGCTGTGTACTTCTGCTTGGTGGGATTTTTATTTTGCGGGGGTGGTCCCCCTTGATTATCTAGGTTATTAACCTAATTTTTGTTTGGTTGGTGTTGTGATACTGCATTGGTTTGGGTGTTGTTCCGATCATTGTTTTGCGGTTGTTGATAGGTTTGATTATTTTTCCTCATAGCACTAATTATGACCTTAGCATCAACCACACCATCGTTTGTGACATTTTTTTTCTTTCTCATGTGCGAGGTTTCTCATTATAGTTGCTAGATGGGTGATTGTTTTGTTGTTCTGGATATGTGGGTGTCCCTCCTTGTGAAATAAGGGCTTGTTCAATGTTAAGTGACTTAGGGATCAATTGATTGAATGTGGTGATCCCTTGCACCTTGAGATGGAATGCCAAGGCTCTGTCAAGGTTGGAGATGATGGTGTAAACTTGTTGTTCTTCTGGTATGACCCATTTTCTCCTATTGGCCTTGGATTGCCATTGTTGTAGGAAGGAAGCAAATGATTCGTTCTTTCCTTGTTTAAGTGCTGATAGTTACTTGAGACTGACATCCATACCGATATTAAAAGCATATTTTTTATGAATGCATCCACTATCTCTTGGAACTTCTTAATGCTAGGAGGAAGGCAAGAGAACCACTCCATGGCATGGCCAACCAAACTTCTAGGAAATAGCCGCATTAGATAGGTATCATCATATGCAACTTCCATGCAATGAACTTGGAATTCCTTGATGCGATCTTCAGGGTTTCCCGTCCCATGATATTTATCGAATTTGGGGATTTCAAATCCCTTTGGGAACGCTTTCATTACAAGGCTCCTATCAAATGGATAAGGACACAAGTTGTTGGGTGTTTTTATGGTTCTCCCTGATTAAAGATCAAGTACTTGTTGTGAGAGTAACTTAATATATGTTGCTACATCATTTTGCAGATTAGGGGGTGGGATGAAGGTGTTCTATGATGGTTCACTTGTTGGAGGGATGGGTGGATTGGTTGGTTGTTGATAGATGGCGTTTGCACATTCTGTTGTGCCAAGTATGCTTTTACTTGTAACAACAATGCTTGTTGTTGATCTTGTTGTTGTTGTGCTAATAGTGCTTGTTGTTGAGCTTATTATTGTTGTTGCACCAACAATGCTTGTTGTTGGGCTGCTAGTTGGGATGCTTCTTACTATTCTTGGTATTGTTTCAATGCTTGTTGGTATTCTTTTTTTTGTGTGAGGTATTGTGCTTGCGCTTGTGCTTGTGATTGTGCCTATGCCTGTTGAGCTTGGTACTGAGCTTGAGCTTGTGCTTGTGCCTATGCTTGGGCTTGTTCTTGTTGGGCAGCTTGTTGTGCTTGTAATAGGGCTTGGGATTGAGCAACCTTCTACGCTTGTTGCACTTGTTGTGTGACTAGAGCAACTTGCATTGCTTGTGTTGCTTGAGTGACCTACACTGCTTGAGTAGCTTGCACTGCTTGAGCAACTTGCACTGCTTGAATAGCTTGCGCTGCTTGAGCGGCTTGTGCTGCTTGAGCAACTTGTGTTGCTTGAGCAACTTGTGTTGCTTGAGCAGCTTGTGCTGCTTGAGCGGCCTCTTGTGTAGCTTGTCGGTTTTGGATTTTTTGAAGTGCCTTTTGATAGGCAACTTGATGAGCAGCTTGCAATGCAATGCTATATTGGCTTGACACATTTGTATTTGGTGGTGGAGGTGGTGGTGGTGGTGGTGGTGGATTTGGTACAGTGTTTGTTTTTTTGGTGAGAGGTATCGTTGTATTGATGATTGGGATTGTGGTGGTGGATGGTATGATTGATACTCTTGGTCCTTGAGAGACCATGTTTTGAGATACCTGGGGGATGGTTGATGATGTGATGGTGGTGGCTTGTGTTACCGGGATGGTTGTTATCTGTTGTTGCGATGTCGATGACAAGATGGAAGGATTCTATATGATGTTTTGATTAATGATCATAGGGTTGATTTGATTTTGTTGATTGATATTTGATAAAGGGGGAAGCCCTAAACCAAGAGGTGATGTGGATATTGATGGAAATGGGGGAGTGGTAGAAATGTGAGTGGCATACTCCCTTGGGGGAATGATGAAGATGTAGTGTCAAAGATGCCCCTTGGTCCAAATATGTATCCTTCTCCTTGCAAGGTTATGGGGAGAGGTGTTGTGAAAAATGATTATGATGGATCATTAGGATCATGAAAGGTGAGGGGGACATATGGATGTGATGGATTTTATGGGATGGATTGCCCCAAGATGGTGTTTGTGTCCATATCTTGATTATTCACAAGGGGGTGTGTTTGTAAAGCATTAAAAAATGTGCTTCCTTTGTTAATGATGGGTTGAGTTGGAGAAATGGATGATGTTATTTGGGGCATAGATTGAGTACAACTTTATAATGGAGGTGTAGATGAGATTGGGGGCATGGATGAAATCAGAGACATGACCCAAAAAGGTGTTTCCACAATGTTACTCACATCGAAATTAGAAGGGAGTTTAGCCCCTTGTTTTGCTAATTCAAGCATGTGTAGTGAGGGATTAAGTCTCATCATTATGTTAATGATTCTATGATTCTTTTGGTTTTGGACCATTTTAGTGATTTCATCTTGTGTCATTCTAAAGGAATTGTTAGTGATATCCTCTACTTGACTTTCCTCTTGAGGATTTTGTGATGATGAAGGAAAGTTAGTTAGAGGATTGCTTGATCCAACGGGATTTATCTCAAAATATTTTTGGCTTAGGTCACTTGAAGTGGATATTTCTTTGTTGGCTTCAATGTTCCTCTTGTGTTGAGATCTAGTTTGCACCATAAAATAGGGATCAATTTTCAAGAATGTGGGAGATGAATCTCTAATTCTTTGGATTGATCTATATTTAGGTACAAAAGAGAAAATTTAGGATGATTTAAGGATCAAAATTATGATGTTGAAATGAAATATGGATGATATGGATGATTTAGAACTCTTGAGAAATCTTGAAGGAGATGTTAAACTTTAGGACTTGGATTTGATGTTTGATTTTTATTTGGGATTAGATTTTATTAGATTTGGATTTAGATTATGAACTCATAAACTCTAAGAGGTTAGATGTTGTCCTAGAGTAAATTTTTCCTCAAGATCTAAGTGTGAGAAGAAGGATTCATCTAAACATACCTAACCAAACAAGATGATTTTTTATTGGATTTTGATTTTGGATAATGAAATCCTAAACCCCAAGATGTTGGATGTTATGAAGGGATAGACTTGTCCACAAGGTTTGATAATTTGATTAAATATGTGGAGAAGGATGTATCCACAGACATCTAATCAAACAAGATGATTTGGATTTGTTTCAAATGTTTTGCCCAAAGTTTAACATGGAGGATTTTTTCCAAGAGTTTCAAGAGTTGATGGTGAGATGGTTTTGGTTTTATGTTCAAAAGATGGATGAAGGTTTGATTTGATCCTAAATGAACCTAAAAAAACACTTGCTTACTAGACCTCAATTTTGAAGAACATGCTTTACTCTAGACAAGGTGTTCAAATTCCCGAAAAAGATTTGGATTTTTTTGACAAAATAACTCATACAAATTTGGATTGTTTCTTGAAGCTTTTATCTAAAAGTTAAAGAGCAGTCTTCGTCTAAATTCATATAGCGTTAAGAGACACTTTTGGTGATTTTTTGGACTAAGAGCTCTTACCTTTGGTTTCTGGATCTTGATCTTGCATGAAATAATTTGGGACACATTGGTGAGATTCAATTGTTTTTAGTCTTTACTTAATGACTTATTTTTACTACAAACACTTCTTGATTAGGTTTTGAAACTAGATGTCTAATGTTTTAATTTCTTCTCATCCCACAAAGTGTATTATGTGGAAATTAAGGAAATCAAAGCAAGAGTTACCTAATGTTTACTTTAGTAGGAGAAAATTGAGATGAAATTCAAGTTCCTAGAAACCTCTAAGGATATGAATCCCAAGGGCAAGCAAGGGCATGTGAATTTGTTCAAGGATATTTGCTTCTCCTAAAGGGTTTGAGATTTGATGCTCATGTTGAATGTTTGTTCTTCCAATGTTTTTGATCAAGCAAAGTGTTTTGATTTCAAGAACATGTACAACCCTATGGATATTTGAGACAATATTTGTTGAGTCCCCACTTGGACAAGTCCAACTACACTTACTTTTAGTGGATGGTTAGATGCTTGACCCCACTAGCTCCCCTCCATGGCTCGACACTTCTTTTGAAGTAGCCAAGCATTAGTACCCATGAATCTCCCATGGAAAACTTTCTATCTCTACTAAATATCATAAAAGTGTGGGGCGGCTTCAAAACGACTGTTCTTGCACCAACAAATAGATAGGGATTTTGGCCTTTATACACAAGGGTTTTAATGTGTGCATTTTTTTCTTGGGGGATCATCCATGCGTCGAGAGACCATTTCTTCCCTTCTCATCAGAATAATCCTTGTGATATTGTACTTTGTTCCAATATCAACACTTATATCCAAGGTGAAAGTCGCTTGGCTTTAGTGTGTTCCCAGTTCGGTCATTCCCTTGGGTGAGCACTTTTTCCCACAAGGTAGGCCCTCTAAGATAAAAAAAAAAGCAAGCAAACATATTCATAACTTGATCAATCTTTGTCGTGAACCAAAGAAAGAGAATGTACACAATATGCTCCACTCACACTCGTAAGAATTGTTCAATTTTAAAATCCAAATTGAAGTGTGTGGGTAATTATTTACACAACTTAATGTCACCAAAAGGCCTTTTGATTCTCAAGATTTCCATGAGTCTCAAAAGAAGGGCATACGTCCTTTTAATGATATTACTTTGAGTAATTAATTACAAAACAAAGAAACACTTGTTCATTTTTAAGTCCACAAAACAATGATTTGATCCTTTTTAGTGCACCAAAATGAAATATGGAGATTTCCTTGTTCAATTATTAATCCTCAACCAAATCTAGTGTGTTTGTCCTAATGTTCTTTTTAAACCCCTTTGTAGCAAAAAATTGAAATGTTCTTTTTAGAGCCCAAAAGGAATTTAGTGGGTCCTAAGCTTGTGAAAGATAAATTTTTTTTAAGAGAAATTGTGAATTCTCTAAGAGTGTTAAACAAACACTAAAGTCTTCAAAAACACTTGGTATCATGAGAGAATGATGTCATTATGATACCTCCACTAGATTTCCTTTCTTCACCTTGAATAAGCCAATCTACCAAAAAACTAGTTAGAACTACAAAATAGAGGTCAGGAACTCAATTAATAACCCAAATGATCAAAATTAAAAAAAAATACATGTCATAAAAAATTGAAATTTCACTTTTTCCTTTACTCTAGCGATGGAACCTACATAAGCGGTGCAGTTTAAAAGACCCAACGGTGCTATATGGCACCACTAATTTTGCAAGTGTCACTCTGCAGCAAAATAGAGACGGTGATTGTGTCGCTATTTCGCCCAGCGGTGCAATTTGGAATTTAAAAATTCTAGTGCGCGAAAGCAAAACCAATGGTGCAGTTTAAATTTTGAATTCTAGGTAGGAACACCAAAGCATCAGAGTTTGAAATTTGAAGTGGTGCTATATGGCAACGATAGTGAGGTAGTCATTCTAAATAACGACGCTAGCTTGCTAGCAATTCACTTTCCTGTAAAGACCAAAAAACACAAAAAACATAATTTTTTTGATAAAAATGTGATTAGAAAATGAGATCTACCCTCCTAGCGCCAAAATGTAGAATCAAGATTAGTACCTACAAGAGACAACAAACAAACACATTATAAGATTCAAATGCAAGTCAAGATTAAAGTTCCCCATAAAATCCATCAACAATGTTCAAAATAGGAATAAAAGAAAGAACACAATGAAAAAGTAGGGAAATAAATTAAATCCTATTAAAAACATCCAAACTCTTGATCTAATGGGGGATTTGGTGCCAATTTGATGTGGAAATTGGACCTTTCCCAACTCCTATGCAAGCTCTTGATGGTTTGATGATGATTGATCCACTTTGTTGAAGATTCAAGTGTGCTCCAAGATGAAAACCTGCATAACCTAGCTATGACTTGATGAAATGGATGAGAATTGCTATGCTTGAGTATGGATTTGAGTATAGTAAGTTTGCTCAAATTGTGGATGATGAAATGAGGACAGAAGCCTCTTATTTATCGAAAGACAAGATGGAGAAATGTCCAAAATGAAGCAATGTGGGACTAAATTTCAACCAATGGCCAAGTGCCACTTGTCAAGATGAGAATGGATGAGGGATGTGCACATTTTGATGAATGTGCCCATAAATACAATTAGGTGGAATTTGAAAATATTGAAATGAGATGTAAGAGGGAAAAAGGAATGTCTTAAATGCCACTTGGCTCAATGCAAAGATGAAATAAATGTCTTGTTGGAAGAACAAAGTCCACTTGGAAAGATTTCAAATTTGGAAGAATATTCCCCCATTATGCCATGTTGAGAGAAAATGGGGATTTAATAAATGAATTAAATTAATTTTAATGTGCAAGTGGAAAAAGATAGAGGATGGGACATGAATTAGGATTAAATTAATCAAGGGTTAATTAATTTAATGAGGGATTAGACGATGTGACAAATTTCTTAGATTTATGGGTTGATTTAAATCAGAGATGAGAAGAAAGTGATTTTAGAGATAGTTAAATAAATATTTTGTTTTACTTAACTAAAGGGGATGATTGGTTAGATTAAATTAAATAAGGTTTTAATTTATTTAATTTAATAGATAGACTTTAGAGATTAATTAAATAAAATTGATTTATTTAATTAAATAAAGAGCAAGGGCTAATTAGATCAGATTGATTGATTTAATTAACGAGAGAGAATGACTTAATTAGATAAATGATTTATTTAATTAAGAGAGGAAAATTGATGAATTTAATCAAATAAATGGTTGGACTAAGGGATGATTAAGGATGAAATGGTGTTAGTAGTCAGGATCATGTGTGTAATGCCAATCAATACATTTTACGTGTCTACACACACACACACACACACACATATATATATATATGTATGTATGTATGGTATAATACACATATCCATATGTATATTTGTATTGATACATGCATACGTTGGCGAAAGAGCGTGCTCATACAGATAATATGGACTTAGTCGACGCCTATGTAAACATAGTTGCTATGTTATATACATCTGTTGATGACTTTTTCAAACACATTTATCATCTTAGCCGACTCATCTCTTATGCAAGTTGATAGTGCTTGGTGTTACGAATTAGTAGTTGACTATTTTTGAAGGAAAGGAAACCATGTCAAAAATAAAGAGTGTGGATGAATTTGGTGCCACCTCTGGAAACCCAATTGTTGTAGATGTTAGTTGTATAGGATAATTCAAATTGAGAATATGTAGATTTGAATGTCTTTGATTGTTGTAAATATTGCAAGTCGACCTGTAGATAACTATGTTAAGTATGAACTTAATAATTCACCACCTTTTTTATGTGCTTTATGTGTTGCTTTGCATGGAGCTTGTTATCCATTAACATGCCTAAATTGTAGGCTATGAAGTTACCAAGTGTTGGCATATAGTTTTCATTTTTGTCAAAAGTGAAAATTATGGAAGGGAGATTGTTGGCATAATGACAAAGGATGAGTGTGAGAGCAATGGATCTGATGGAAAATTATGTACCAGATTTGATATGGGTTTTTAAGAGCGATCCAGTGATGTGTTTTGCAAGTCTAGAAAGTGAAGGATATGCCTAGAAATGAATTATATTTGACTTGAGGTGTTTTAGGCATTATCAATTAAACCCTAGGTTATTTACATTCATGACATCCTCAATATGTTCTTCTATTTTGACATTGACTATCAACACTAGGTAACTGGTCACATAAGTTACAACTTATGTCATTGAAATCGTGAGGGTGACCGACCCCTCTACCTAGCTCTCCAAGTTACACATATCCAGTGGGTTGGGGAGACAATTCTATTGGACCCAGGGAACACTGAGAGGGGGGGTGAATCAGTGTTCAATAATTTTAACTTTCAATTCAGATCTTAAATCATTTTTAGCACATGAACAAAAATGAAGATGAAAGCACAAGAACAAGATGATCAAAACACCATAACACCAATATTTTTATGTCGAAATCCTGTTAAGGGAAAAACCATGGTGGAGATTAATCCACAATTTATACTCTGTTAAAAGTATGAACAAAAGGGAATGCACTTGCATTCAAGCAAACTACCTAGAGCTCACTGCTCAAAATAAGAAAGGCTCACTGCCTTACAAAATGTTTGTGATTACAACAAAAATGAACTGAGAAGATAGCATCTACAAATTATTGGATTTAGTTCCGGTGAAGCACATAAAATAGATTATGTACCTTCTATCCAATTCACACTTTTGCTCTGCTCTGCTTTGGTACAACAACCCTTCTGCTACACAAGCAAAATTTTACTCAACAGATCTTTTGATGTACGCTTATACAACTATTCTAAACTTTTTTGCACACACACCTTCTTACAACATATTTCATACTTAAAAAAATAAATTACTGATCTCATATATATATCCGCTAGCAAAGATTTCAATCACTTAAGTTAGCTTCAACAAAACATGAAATATTCTCCAACAGTCAGCTCAAATTAATAATTAAAATTAATGCACACCCATACAAGTCGGCTAGACTATAGCTAGGACCCAAATCAAAATTCTCAACACAAGAAATATTAAAACAACTACTCCTTATACATCTATGACATGCTATATACACCAGGTCGGCCATAATGAGAAAATAAACAATAAATCATTTACCAAATCTCTTAACTCATACATCGATTGTTGCAACACCACAAAACTTACCAATAAGGTAACATACATGCTTAATAACCATTCTTGGGGGTCCACAACACAAAATAATGATCTGGTGGAGCATACAGACTAACTTGTCAACCAAATACCTTGTTCTTTATGCTTTCTGTCGATAACACACTGCCTACTACAACTTCTGCCAGTATAACCTACTTCTAAACTACAAACCATGCTAATGAATCTAGTTTCCATCAATGACAACACTAGAAGCCATAAACAATCTCCCAAATCCATATGCCAACAATCTCCCCCTTTGGCATTGATGGCAACACTTAGTGAAGAATGACTAAGTGTTAGAACAAAAACTCAAAACTTCAAAACTCATAAAAACATTGCTCCCCCTTTGGATGTCAAGGAATTTTTCACTGCATTCTCTCCCCCTTTGACATCAATGACAAAAAAAATTCTTCTCTCCCTCCTACTACACTCGCTCCCCCTTTGTTGATGCAAAAATTGATCAAAATTTGAAAAATTTCAATTGCCACTCAAATCAAAAGATTATTTTATACTTATCTTTCATGTCCAGAAGAAATTTCTTCCAAGCATCTATTGCAATCCCAATAATTGTTATCAAACTGTTATTTTTTGATGTCCTGTTGATAACCTGGACAAGGGATTCAGGAATGGTAATGGCTTCTTCCAGCTTTTCTCCTTTCTTCAGAACTTCAATCATTTGCTCCATTCTGCATTCGGTTTGATCTTTCACTTTCCAGAAAGTATCCATAAGAGTGTTTCTAGCAGAGTAAACCTTTGCATGCTCAACCTGTAACTCATGAATTTTCTTCTTAACTACTCCATCCTGATCCATACTGTAATCCTGACCAATTCTGATCAACTCATTCTCAATTTGCTCCAACTTGTCCTTGTATTTTCCAACCACATGAGGCCACCTAAGACAATAATTGTAGATCTTATTTGTTGAGTCAATGTATTCTCTTAACACATTCATTTTCTTTTTCAGTTTGGTGAGAGATAGCCTAAATTGCTCCTTTAGATATAAGATTATTTCTTCTTCTTTCCTGTCCTAAGGCACATAGGTCATAACCTCCCTAATACATTCAATTAATTCTTCTGGAAGTACATTCTGCAAACTCTCCAGTTCAATGTTATTGTCCACAAAGTATCTATCTAGAGTGTCCTTGATGAAATCATGTTCATATGATGGTCCATTTATCCATATGTCAGCAATCTTTTGCATTCCATCTTCTTCTTGAATAATCTGCAATATTTTTGCTTTGCGTAAAGCACCTTCTTCATCACTTTCTTCTGTTATTATCACATTTGGTTCAACTAGTTCTGATTCATCTCTTGGTGTGTATTCATTAGAATCTTTATTGATTATATCCACAACCATTTTCTCTTTACCTTTTCACTCAACTTTTGTTGACTTATGTACTGGAGGAGTGACATCAGCTAACTCTCTTTCTCTTTTCTATTTTTTCTCTACCTTAATAGAATAAGATCCAATTTCAACTGCTTTTACCGGGAGTGGAACACCACCTACTTCAAACTTTCCTAACAACTTCCTAAAGAAGTTTTCATAAGCTTGTTCACAATTTTCAAGAATGTTGAAATGCTAAAAGATTTGCTTACAAACTGGTATATTTTCCTTCCATACAACATTATCATTCCAAGGTGAGCAATTCAGAAAATATATCATAATGCATATAACTAGGGTACCAAACCTGAAAGAGTAATTTATATCAATTGTACATTTTCCATCAATTGATCCTTCAACAATCCACATAGATCAAAGTCTTTGTCTTCCATTATTATTTTGTGTGCAATGTAGACTATTCCTGCAGAGGTTGCTCCTTCCCTATTTCTAAAGAAAATTTTGTAAAAAATTCCATATGCAATGTACCTTGTCAATGGATGTTTGATCATTGTAATTACTAGAGCCCTCTGATCTCCTTTTACACTGGTTAGGGCTTTGACTTCAACATTACGAATCTACTTCTTTTTCGAGACATCTCCAATATTGCATAATCCTATCATATTTTTTATTACATCCTTTGAAATATGACAGGGTTTATCCAAAGTAATGATATCATCATCCAATTTGTTCAAGATAAACCGAACCACTTTCGTATTGACAAAATAAGGAAACTCATTCCATATGTCCAAATTCTTATGTTTTGCACCTTCAATTTACTTCAATTCACCAGCTGGAAACAAATTTGTTACATCCCTGACCTTTTGACTACTATATTCATCCAAAGTTATTATTCCTTTGATTTGCTTCATTTTTTGTATCGACCAGGGTTTTTCTTTCGAGCACAAAATTAGGAATTCAACAAGGGATCAAAAATACCTGGTGAATTCGCTGCTAAATTTTCTCGACTCCTTCAAAATTTCACTACAACAGCTCTCCTTTTGATCTTCTTCGATGCAAGGTGATAAATGATGGTTCCAAATACCCTTTTATAACTTTGCACACCTAACCTTTTAGCCAAATTAAATACTTTTCCCTAGGAGTTCCAGTAACTCTATTTTCTCAGATAGCAAGAGAAAAATTCATCTGTGGATCTTCTACATTTCACATTTCTGCAAAAGCGATCATTGATGCATTTGCAAACTTCTACCACAGCTACTAGCAATTTTTTGCATTCCAGTGCCAGCTACTGACAAGGGAACAAATGTTTTTTCTTGAAAAACTCCCCCTAGGCCAAAGGCTTGAGATCAATTTTTGGAGGGATTACTAGAGGGAGCTTTTGGTACAGTCTTAATTCCTTCATCAGATTCACTGTTCTTTACCCATGTTTTCTTCATCTAATCTCTTATCTCTTCCATGGATGCTTTTCCTTTTCCTTTATCATCTTTCTATAAATTTATTCCTTGATAAACCAGACCTCTTCTATCCATGTTTCTATTCTTGCAGAATCTTGCAATGTGACCAAATTTTTTGCAATTGTAACACACTAGATTTCTTTGTCTAGAACATTTATTCCACTGATTTCCTCTTGATCTACATTGATTAGCAACATGCCAAAATCTTCCATAGGTGTAGCATTTAACATTTCTTGCACTAACAGACATACTTCAACATTCAATTGACTTGTGACCAAACCTATTACAACTATAGCACTGATCGGGAAATGATTGATTGCTAGAATTTATCTTGCTTCTACACTGAGAAGCTATATGTCCAAATTTATTACAAACAAAGTAGTAACAATTAAAATTTTGAGCATTGGGTTGCCTTACTAGATATCTTCTGCCTTTTTTCTTATGAGTTCTCTTTTTAGAGTCCTTTTGTTCAAATACGGAGCTCTCATCTTTCACATAGCCAAGACCTCGCTTTTCATTTGAATCCTTTTGTCCTTTAGTCATCTCATCAAGCTTAGCATAACTGATCCTGGAATTCTCCTTAAATTCATTTACAGTAGCAAGCTCATCTTTGAGAATAACTACATGTCTCTCAAGTTCTTGTTCATTATTTCTGGATTGTTGTAGTTCAATCTCCAGCTGAATGAATCCACTATTAACTATGCCACATTCTTCAATTTTTTCATTCAAGGACTAACCCAGATTCTCCTCATTCTTCTTTCTTTCTTCAATCTCTTTAGTTAACTTCATTGCCACAGATTCCATCTCAAGCTTCAAAGTAGCATTATTTCTAGCAAGTTTTCCACATTCTTTCGTTATGTCTTTTAGAGTTTGATTCAGGTGAACATCTTCCAAGTTTTTATTTTCTTTCTGCTTTAGCTGATCACATAGTTCCTTCCTCTTTTCTCTTGACTCATTTATTTTGTCCTTAAGTGATTGAATCAATTTCTCAACATCCATAAGATTTTCTCTTAACTCCATGACTTCTACTAAATAGACTGATCAAGATCATTAAATGCCACCATAAGTTGTTGTTGAAGACCACTAGAGTCCATTGTAATCCAAGATCCAACTCAAATTATTAAACTTTTGAAAAGGAACCTGCTCTGATACCAATTGTTGGACTTAGGGAACACTGAGAGGGGGGGTGAATCAGTGTTCAACAATTTTAACTTTCAATTCAAATCTTAAATAATTTTTAGCACATGAACAAAAATAAAGATCCAAGCACAAGAACAAGATGATCAAAACACCATAACACCAATATTTTTATGTAGAAACCCTGTTAAGGGAAAAACCATAGTGGATATTAATCCACAATTTATACTATGTTAAAAGTATGAATAAAAGGGAATGCACTTGCATTCAAGCGTGCTGCCTAGAGCTCACTGCTCAAAATAAGAAAGGCTCACTTCCTTACAAAATTTTTGAGATTACAACAAAACTAAACTGAGAAGATAAAATCTACAAATGTCAGAATTCAGTTTTGATGAAGCACATAAAAAAAATTCTAGACCTTCTGTCCAATTCAAACTTATGCTTTTCTCTACTCTACTCTGCTACAACAACCCTTTTGTTGCACAAGCAAAAATTTACTCAACAGATCTTCTAATGTATGCTCTACAACTATCGTGAACTTTTTCGCACACACACCTTCTTACAACATCTTGCATACTTACAAAAATGAATTACTGATCTCATATATATATCTGCTAGCAAATATTTTAATCACTTAAGTCAGCTTCAACAAAACATGAAATATTCTCCAACAGTCGGCTCAAATAACTAATTAAAATTAATGTGCACCCACACAAGTCAGCTAGACTATAGCTGGGACCCAAATCAAAATTCCCAACACAAGAAATATTAAAACAACTACTCCTTATACATCTGTGACATGCTATATACACTAGGTCAGCCATAATGAGAAAATAAACAATAAATCATTCTACTGAATCTCTTAACTCGTACACCAATTGTTTCAACACCACAAAACTTACCAATAAGGTAACATACATGTTTAAATACCTTCCCTGGGGGTCCACAACACAAAATAATGATTCAGTGGAGCATACAGACTAACTTGTCAACCGAATACCTTGTTCTTTATGCTTTATGTTGGTAACACACTACCTACTACAATTTTTGCTGATATAAGCTACGTCTAAACTGTGAGCCATGCCAATGACTCCAGTTGCCATCAATGACAACACTAGAATCCATAAATAATCTCCCAAATCCATATGCCAACAATCTCCCCTTTTGGCATTGATGGCAACACTTAGTGAAAAATGACTAAGTGTCAGAACAAAATCTCAAAACTTCAAAACTCATAAAAAAATTGCTCCCCCTTTGGATGTCAAGGAATTTTTCATTGCAATCTCTCCCCCTTTGAAATCAATGAATTTTTTTTTGCTGCTCTCCCTCCTTCTGCACTCGCTCCCCCTTTGTTGATGCAAAAATTGATCAAAATTTGAAGAATTTCAACTTCCACTCAAATCATAAGATTATTTTATACTTATTTGTCATCTCTGGAGGAAATTTCCTCCAAGCATCTATTGCGATCCCAATAATTATTATCAAACTATTATTTTCTTATGTCCTGTTGATAACCTGGACAAGGGATTCAAGAATGGTAATGGCCTCTTCCATATTTTCTCCTTTCTTCAGAACTTCAATCATTTGCTCCAGTCTGCATTTGGTTTGATCTGTCACTTTCCAGAAAGTATCCATAAGAGTGTTTCTAGTAGAGTGAACCTTTGCATGCTCAACCTATAACTCATGAATTTTCTTCTTAACTATTCTATCCTAATCCTGAACCATACTATAATCCTAACCAATTCTGATCAACTCATTCTCAATTTGCTCCAACTTGTCCTTATATTTTCCAACCACATGAGGCCACCTAAGACAATAATTGTAGATTTTATTTGCTGAGTCAATGTATTGTCTTAACACGTTCATTTTATTTTTCAATTTGGTGAGAGATAGCCTAAACTGCTCCTTTAGATGTAAGATTATTTCTTCTTCTTTCCTATCCTAAGGCACAAATGTCATAACCTCCCTGATACATTCAATTAATTCTTCTGGAAGTACATTATGCAAACTCTCTAGTTCAATGTTATTGTCCACAAAGTATCTACCTAGAGTGTCCTCGATGAAATATTGTTCATATAATGGTCCATTTATCCATATGTCAACAATATTTTGCATTCCATCTTCTTCCTAAATAATCTACAGTATTTTTTTTTTGAGTAAAGCACCTTCTGCAAATGAATTTCTAGAGGGATTATGGGAGGGAGCTTCCAGTATAGTCTTATTTCCTTCATCAGATTCACTCTTCTTTACCCATGTTTTCTTCATATGATCTCTTATCTCTTCCACATATGCTTTTCCTTTTCCTTTGTCATCTTTCTATAAATTTATTCCTTGATAAACTAGACCTCTTCTATCCATGTTTATGTTCCTACAGAATCTTGCAATGTGACCAAATTTGTTGCAATTGTAACACACCGGATTTCTTTGTCTAGAACATTTATTCCACTAATTTCCTCTCGATCTACATTGATTAGCAACATGCCCAAATCTTCCACAGGTGTAGCATTTAACATTTCTTGCACTAACATACATACTTAAGCATTCAGTTGACTTGTGACCAAACCTATTACAACTATAGCACTGATCGGGAAATGATTGATTGCTAGAATTTATCTTACTTCTACACTAAGAAGCCATATGTCCAAATTTATTACAAATAAAGTAGTAACCATTAAACTTTTTAGCATTGGGTTGCCTTACTAGATATCTTATGCCTTTGTTCTTCTAAGTTCTCTTTTTAGAGTCCTTTTGTCCATATCTAAAGCACTCATCTTTCACATAGCAAAGACCTCACTTATCATTTGCATCCTTTTGTCCTTTAATCATCTCACCAATCTTAGCATAACTGATCCTAAACTTCTCCTTAAACTCATTTGCAGTAGAAAGCTCATCTCTGAGAATAACTACTTGTCTCTCAAGTTCTTGTTCATTGTTTTTGGATTGTTGCAGTTCAATCTCCAATTGAACGAATCCACTATTAACTCTGTTACATTCTTTAGATTTTTTATTTTAAGGACTGACCGAGATTCCCCTCATTCTTCTTTATCTCTTCAATCTTTTTAGTTAACTTCATTGCCACAGATTCCATCTCAAGCTTTAGAGTAGCATTATTTCTAGCAAGTTTTTCACATTCTTCAGTTATCTCTTTTAGAATATGATTCAGGTGAACATCTTCCAATTTTATTTTTTTTTTTGCTTCAACTGATCACATAGTTCCTTCCTCTTTTCTCTTGACTCATTGATTTTATCCTTAAGTGATTGAATGAATTTCTCAGCATCCACAAGATTTTCTCTTAATTCCATGACTTCTTCTTTAGACTAATCAAGATCATCAAGTGCCAGCATCAGTTGTTGTTGAAGACCACTAGAGTCCATTGTAATCCAAGATCCACCTCAATATATTAAACTTCTAAAAAGGAACCTAATTTGATACCAATTTTTGGACTCAAGAAACACTGAGAGGGGGGGGGTGAATCAGTGTTCAACAATTTTAACTTTCAATTCAGATCTTAAATCATTTTTAGCACATGAACATGAATAAAGATCCAAGCACAAGAACAAGATGATCAAAACACCATAACACCAATATTTTTATGTGGAAACCCTATTAAGGGAAAACCCATGGTGGAGATTAATCCACAATTTATATTCTGTTAAAAGTATGGACAAAAGGGAATGCACTTGCCTTCAGGCACATTAAATAGATCTCACTGCTGAAAATAAGAAAGGCTCACTACCTTACAAAATTTTTGTGATTACAACAAAAATGAATTAAGAAGATAACATCTTCAAATTCCTGGATTCAATTCTAGTGAAGCACATAAAATAGATTCTGGACCTTCTATCCAATTCACACTTTTTCTCTACTCTGCTCTACTCTACTACAACAACCCTTCTGTTGCACAAGCAAAAATTTACTCAAGAGATCTTCTGATGTGCACTCTACAACTATTCTAAACTTTTTCACACATACACCTTCTTACAACATCTTGCATACTTACAAAAATGAATTACTAATATCATATATGTATCCACTAGCAATTATTTTAATCACTTAATTCAGCTTCAAAAAAACATGAAATATTCTCCAACAGTTGGCTCAAATCACTAATTAAAATTAATGCGCACCCACACAAGTTGACTAGACTATATTTGGGACCCAAATCAAATTCCCAACACAAGAAATATTAAAACTACTCCTTATACATCCGCAACACGCTATATACACCAGGTCGGCCATAATGAGAAAATAAACAATAAACCATTCTACCGAATCTCTTAACTCATACACCAATTTTTGTAACACCAAAAAAATTACCAATAAGGTAACATACATGCTTAACAACCTTTCTTGAGGGTCCACAACACAAAATAATTATCCAGTGGAGCATACAGACTAACTTGTCAACCGGATACCATGTTCTTTATACTTTATGTCGGTAACACTGCCTACTACAATTTATGCTGGTATAAGCTACTTCTAAATTGTGGACCATGCTAATGACTCTAGTTTCCATCAATGACAACACTAGAAGCCATAAAAAATCTCCCAAAGCCATATGCCAAAAATCTCCCCCTTTGGCATTGATGGCAACACGTAGTGAAAAATGACTAAGTGTTAGAATAAAAACTCAAAACTTCAAAACTTCAAAACTCATAGAAACATTTCTCCCCCTTTGGATGTAAAGGAATTTTTCATTGCATTATCTCCCCCTTTGACATCAATGACAACAAAAAAATTTCTCTCCCTCCTTATGCAGTCGCTCCCCCTTTGTTGATGCAAAAATTGATCAAAATTTGAAGAATTTCAACTGCCACTCAAATCAGAAGATTATTTTATACTTATCTTTCATCTCTAGAAGAAATTTCTTCCAAGCATCTATTGCAATCCCAATAATTGTTATCAAACTATTAGTTTGTGATGTCCTATTGATAACCTGGACAAGGGATTCAGGAATGGTAATGGCTCCTTCCAGCTTTTCTCCTTTCTTCAGAACTTCAATCATTTTCTCCAGTCTATAGTTTGATCTTTCACTTTCTAGAAAGTGTCCATAAGAGTGTTTATGGCAGAGTGAACCTTTGCATGCTAAACCTATAACTCATGAATTTTCTTCTTAACCGCTCCATCTTGATCCTGACCAATTCTGATCAACTCATTCTCAATTTTCTCCAACTTGTCCTTGTATTTTCCAACCACATGAGGCCACCTAAGAAAATAATTGTAGATCTTATTTGATGAGTTAATGTATTGTCTTAACACATTCATTTTCTTTTTTAGTTTGGCAAGAGATAGCCTAAATTGCTCCTTTAGATGTAAGATTATTTTTTCTTCTTTCTTGTTTTGAGGCACAGAGGTCATAACCTCCCTAATACATTCAATTAATTCTTCTAGAAGTATATTTTGCAAACTCTCCAGTTCAATGTTATTGTCCACAAAGTATCTTCCTAAAGTTTCCTCGATGAAATCTTGTTCATATGATGGTCCATTTATCCATATGTCAGCAATCTTTTGCATTCCATCTTCTTCCTGAATAATCTACAATACTTTTGCTTTGAGTAAAGCACCTTCTTTATCGCTTTCTTCTATTATTATCACATTCAGTTCAACTAGTTCTGGTTCATCTCTTGGTGTATATTCATTTGAATCTTCATCTATTATATCCACAACCATCTACTCTTTACCTTTTCCCTCAACTTTTGTTGACTTAGGTACTAGAGGAGTGACCTCAACTAACTCTCTTGCCCTTTTCTATTTTTCTCCGCCTTACCAGAAGAAGATACAATTTCAACTACTTTTACTAGGAGTGGAACACTGCCTACTCCAAACTTTCCTAACAACTTCCTAAAGAAGTTTTCATAAACTTTTTCACAATTTTCAAGAGTGTTGAAATGCTCAAAGATTTGCTTACAAACTGGTATATTTTCCTTCCATACAATATTATCATTCCAAGGTGAGCAATTCAAAAAATATATCATAATGCATATAACTAGGGTACCAAACCTAAAAGAGTAATCTATATCAATTGTATGTTTTCCATCAATTGATCCTTCAACAATCCACATAGATCAAATTCTTTGTCTTCCATTATCATTTTGTGCACAATGTAGACTGCACCTGCAGAGGTTGCTCCTTCCCTATTTCTGAAGAAAAATTTGTATGAAATTCCATATGCAATGTACCTTGTCAATGGATCTTTGATCGTTGTAATTACCAGAGCCCTCTGATCTCCTTTTACACTGGTTAGGGCTTTGAATTCAACATTTTGAATCAACTTCTTTTTCAGGACATCTCCAATATTGCATGATCCTATCATATTTCTGATTACATCCTTTAAAATTTGACAGGGTTTATCTAGAGTAAGGATATCATCATACAATCTATTCAAGATAAACCGAACCACTTACACATTGACGAAATAAGGAAACTCATTCCATATGTACAAATTCTTATGTTTTGCACCTTCAAGCCACTTCAATTCACCGGCTAGCAACAAATTTCTTACATCCCTAACCTTATGACTACTATATTCATCCAAAGTTATTGTTCCTTTGACTTGCTTCATTTTTCGTATCGAGCAAGGTTTTTATTTTGAGCACAAAATTAGGAATTCAACAAGCGATCATAAATACCTAATGAATTTTCCACCAAATTTTCTTGACTCCAAAATTTCGCTGCAAAAGCTCTCCTTCTGATCTTCTTCAATGGAAGGTGATAAATGAGGGTTCCAAATACACTTTATAACTTTACACACCTAACCTTTTAGCCACATTAAATACTTTTCCCTAGGAGTTTCGGTAACTTTTTTTTCTCAGATAGCAAGAGAAAAATTCACCTGCAGATCTTCTACATTTCATATTTCTACAAAAGCGATCATTGATGCATTTGCAAGCTTCTACCATAGCTACTGAATTTTTTTTGCATTCCAGTGCCAACTACTGACATGGGATCAAATGATTTTTCTTGAAAAACTCCTGCTAGGCTAAAGGCCTAAGATCAATTTCTAGAGGGATTACCGGAGGGAGCTTCCAGTACACTCTTATTTCCTTCATCGGATTCACTCTTCTTTACCCACGTTTTCTTGATTTGATCTCTTATCTCTTCCATGAATTATTTTCCTTTTCCTTTGTCATCTCTATAAATTTCCTCCTTGATATACCAGACCTCTTCTATCCATGTTTCTATTCCTGTAGAATCTTGCAATGTGACCAAATTTGTTGTAATTGTAACACACCGAATTTCTATCTAGACCATATATTCCACTGATTTCCTCATGATCTACATTGATTAGAAACATTCCAAAATCTTCCATAGGTGTAGCATTTAACATTTCTTTCACTAACAGACATACTTTTGTATTCAGTTGACTTGTGACCAAACCTATTACAACTATAGCATTGACTCGGAAATGATTGACTACTAGAATTTATCTTACTTCTACACTGAGAAGCCATATGTACAAATTTATTGCAAACAAAGTAGTAACCATTAAACTTATGAGCATTGGGTTGCCTTACTGGATATATTTTTCCTTTGTTCTTCTGAGTTCTCTTTTTAGAGTCCTTTTGTTCAAATCCGGAGCTCTCATCTTTCACATAGCCAAGACCTCACTTATCATTTGCATCCTTTTGTACTTTAGTCATCTTATCAATCTTAGCAGAATTGATCCTGAACTTCTCCTTAAACTCATTTGTAGTAGCAAGCTCATCTCTGAGAATAACTACCCATCTGTCAAGTTCTTGTTCATTGTTTCTGGATTGTTGTAGTTCAATCTCGAGCTGAATGAATCCACTATTAACTCTGTTGCATTATTCAAAGTTTTCTTTCAAGGACTAACCCAGATTCTCCTCATTCTTCTTTCTTTCTTCAGTCTCTTTAGTTAACTTCATTGCCACAGATTCCATCTCAAGCTTCAGAGTAGCATTATTTCTAGCAAGTTTTTCACATTCTTCAGTTATCTCTTTTAGAGTCTAATTTAGGTGAACATCTTCCAAGTTTGTATTTTCTTTCTAGTTCAGCTGATCACATAGTTCCTTCCTCTTTTCTCTTGACTCGTTGATTTTATCCTTTAGTGATTGAATGAATTTCTCAACATCCAAAATATTTTCTCTTAATTCCATGACTTCTACTTTAGATTGATCAAGATCACCAAGTGTGACCATAAGTTGTTGTTGAAGACTGCTAGAGTCCATCGTAATCCAAGATCCACCTCAAGCTATTAAACTTCTAAAAGGAACCTGATCTGATACCAATTGTTGGACTCAGGGAACACTGAGAGGGGGGTGAATTAGTGTTCAAAAATTTTAACTTTCAATTCAGATCTTAAATCATTTTTAGCACATGAACAGAAATAAAGATGCAAGCACAAGAACAAGATGATCAAAACACCATAACACCAATATTTTTACGTGGAAACCCTGTTAAGGGAAAAACCATGGTGGAGATTAATCCATAATTTATACTATGTTAAAAGTATGAACAAAAGAGAATGCACTTGCATTCAAGCGCACTACCTAGAGCTCATTGCTCAAAATAAGAAAGGCTCACTGTCTTACAAAATTTTTGTGATTACAATAAAAATAAATTGAGAAGATAGCATCTACAAATGTCAGAATTCAGTTCCGGTGAAGCACATAAAACAAATTTTGGACCTTCTATCCAATTTGCATTTCTGCTCTGCTCTGCTACAACAAATCCTCTGTTGTACAAGCAAAAATTTACTCAACAGATCTTCTGATGTACACTCATACAATTGTTCTAAAAAAATTCACACACACGCCTTCTTACAACATCTTGTATACTTACACAAATGAATTACTGATCTCATATATGTATCCGCTAGCAAAGATTTTAATCACTTAAGTTAGCTTCAACAAAACATGAAATATTCTCCAATAGTCTACTCAAATCACTAATTAAAATTAATGTGCACCCACACAAGTTGGATAGACTATAGCTGGGACCCAAATCAAAATTCCCAACACAAGAAATATTAAAACAACTACTCCTTATACATCTACGACATGCTATATACACCAGGTCGGCCATAATGAGAAAATAAACAATAAATCATTCTACTGAATCTCTTAACTTGTACACCAATTTATGCAACACCACAAAACTTACTAATAAGGTAACATACATGCTTAACAACCTTTCCTAGGGGTCCAAAACATAAAATAATGATCCAATGGAGCATACATACTAACTTGTCAACCAAATACCTTGTTCTTTATACTTTTTGTCGGTAACACACTGCCTACTACAATTTATGATGGTATAAGCTACTTCTAAACTGTGGACCATGCTAATGACTCTAGTTTCCATCAATGAAAAAACTAGAATCCATAAAAAATCTCCCAAAGCCATATTCCAACAAATTCAATATCAACAGGACTTGCCTTGGAGTCTCTTTGACATCCCGATAGCTATGTCATTGACAAGACACTGGATCATTGAAGGGAGTTCTATGAATGTCTCCTCAATAGAGTGATAAAGAGTAAGGAAGCACTTTATGTGGGACCCAACCATAATGACATGGATGAAAGTGATGACAATGTAGATAAGTTGCATGATGAGATTGAGTAAACAATAATCCACATCATTGTTGTGGATTGTGATGCAGTGACATGGTGATGAGGTGGGCAAGTGATATCATCAAGGGTCTTCATCGGCATCATTGAAGGTCATCGGTGAGACTTGTTCATATTTCTCCTTGACAACCCAATGACTAACCCATCAGTGAGAAAATATGGTATCACCAGGACCTTTAAGAAGGTCTCTTCAACAGAGTGATGGGAGAGTCTAAGGCTAACTATGGGATCTGGTAAGGAAAGGATGACATGCGTCAGTGATACAGTTGGAAAACAAATGAAAGAATGACATGTGGTAGAAAGTGACTCAGTGAATGGATTGTTGGTGAGTCATGGGTTTTCAAAACTTTGTAACCTTTGACAAGAGTTTCTAAGGTTCAGGTTTTTAGCAACTTAGCAATGTGTGATGGAAGGCATATGGTGGGACCCAACTGAATGGTGACGATAACATATTGTGACAGAGAAGAATATGTGGTGAAGAGTGATTCCTCGATATGTTAATTCTCATCATTTTTGTGAATTAGGTGACAGAGACATGGAGGACAGATGGCATGTGAGCCTCTGTAGTGTCAGAGCGAAAAGGAGTTTATCGGTAGGACTCTAATGAGTCTTAGCCCAATATGGTATTGTGTCTTAAATGGTCATAAAGTGACATGGTGATAGGTGATTACTCACAAGATTGAGGATGGAGATTTGAACAACTACTTATCCGATGTCCATGGCTTAAAGGCATGACGATGAATAGAGGATCATAGGATTAGGGCATGAAAGAAGAGGATCGACGACTAGAATTCAAAGATAGAAATTTGAAATGGCTCGACAGTCTAAACAAGGATTTTTTCTTGCAAACCAACATAGAGGAAGGAATTAGTTGGTCCAAGTACACTAGTGACTAATTTAAATGACTATTTGATATTCAAGGTGGTAGCACAGATTGTAGAGGTGATTGAGATCAAATCAGATTGAATGAATAAAAGAACATATTTAATGCATATTAGATTCTAGGGTTTGATAGAGAATGAATGAAGGAAAATTCGCTATAATAGAATTAAATGTTGGGTGGTTCGATGCAAGATATGGAAATATTTAGTAAACCCGATCAGACATCTTGATGATGAGTTGTAAAGTGGTGTGTGGCTCGAGGTAGACGAAACTTGTTGAAGAAGATAGAAAGAGTAAAAAATCCTAACCGATATTTCAATATGCAAGAGTTGAAAAAGAGAAAAATTAGTGTGAGATTGAGTGAGTTAGAAGATAAGTGTCTGCAAGTTGGAGTAGGTTACTGTAACAGAAAGTAAAAATATGAATATACATGAAGCTAGTTACAGTGGTGTGAAAGAGAACCGTGAGAGATTTAATGTACTAAATGGATACATCCTAGGTTCTGTAAAACTAATCTTATGCATACTTGAATTTGTAATCCTTTAGAGGTTGTAGCCTCACTGTATTGAGTTGTAGCTCAGATTAGGTGATAGTTATCTCCTTGGAGTTGTAGCTCCTAAAAAAAGGTGTAGTAGCATCCTTGAAGTTGTAGTTTCTAAACAAGGAGTTTAAGCTTCCTCAGAGTTGTAGCTCTTAAAATTGTAACTGAAATTCATTGCTTGTGAGGCTAGATTAGGATAGTAGATCCTAAAAATATTTCTCACCTTGGTTTTTCCCATCCTGGGTTTTCCACGTAAATATTGTGTTATGTGAGGCTTTTGTGTGTATGCATATTTATGTTTCTACATGTTAGTATATGCACATTAAGTGGTTAAGAAAGTAATCTACACAAAGGTTTTGAAGGTAAAAGTTTTTAGTATCTGCTGATTCACCCCCCTCTTAGTAGATCATTGTGTTCCAACAATTGGTATCAGAGCAAGGTTCCCTAGGAGAATATTTATCATCTCAGGGTGGATCTTGGATAAGTGAACACAATGGCTAGTCAAGAAGGTTTTTGCAAGCCACCCTAGTTTGATGGAACAAATTATGCTAAGTGGAGCTCATTAATGGAAAGTTACCTAGATTCTATAGGAACTAAAGTTTTTGATGTTTATAAAAACCAAATATACTATTCTTGCCACTATTCCTACTGATCTTGCAAGAAGGAAGGACTATGAGAACAATAAGAAAGCTTAGTTTTCCATTATGAACAATTTGTCTAATTCTATGCATGGAAAAGTTATGCATTGTAAAACTGCTTATCATGTCTAGGAAAAATTGAAGATCTATGAAGGTGACACCAAAGTGAAGTTGGAAAAGTTACAAGTGCTGAGAGAAAAATTTTAAGGCTTGAAGATGATTGAAGAAGAGCAGCTTATAAACTATCTTCAAAGAGTTGATGATGTGGTAAATGCCATTAAAGGATATCGTGTAGAACTGAAAGAAGATGTTGTGTTGAAATTTCTTAGGTCTATGACAACTAAATATGATTCTAAGATTTTTTCTATCAAAGAAGGAAGAGAAATTGATAAACTTACTCTTGATGAGGTGCATGGAATAATTACTACATATGAGATGAGAATGCCAAATACTGAGTCATCTAGGAGAGAAGTTGTATTTAAGGTTGTCAATAAAAAGAAGTTGATAAGAAACACAAAGTTTTTGTCATTGCATTTGATCATGAAGAAACCGATGAGGAAGAAGCAAACTTCATAAGAAGACTAAGGAGAGGATCCAACAAGTATAAAGGTAAGCTCCCTTTCAAGTGTTTTAAGTGTGGCATAATAGGTCATTTTTCTTCAAAGTGTCCAAGCAAGAAGAGGATAGTAAAAAGAAGAAAATGTTTTATCCAAAAAGGAAGAAGTTTGGAAAGAAGAAGAAGAGTTTGTACATTAATGAAGAAAGTGAAGAATCTAATGCTAGTGATAGTTCAAATGAGCAAGATCAAGCACTAGTTATGAGAGAAGTTGAGAAAGAATTTATCTTAATGTCAAATGCAACCTAGGATCAAAAGGATGAACAAGTTAAGGACTCACATGAAAAAGAAGAGGAAGCAATTGTTGATCTTGAGGGAGAATTAACTAGTGCTCTTGAAGACCTTGATAAGTTAAGAGATAAACATGATGATCTTAAGAGAGAAAACAAGAAATTGAAAAGGAATGCTCAAAAGGAGAATGATAATCTAACTCAAGAACTTGAGGAATCTAATCAGTTGGTAGTAAATCTGAAACTTCAAGTTGCATAAGCTAAAAGAGGTGAAGTATTGAAGTCCAAACTAGAATCTGAAATGGAGAGATGCTCAAAGTTGGAAGTAGTAGTTGCTCTAAGAAAATAATTGGAGAAAGCCAAGGAGCATATCAATAAGGGTCTGAAACTAAGAGGTACTAGTGATATTCTTGATGAATTATTAAGTATGCAAAATCCAACCAACAAGGAGAAATCAGGTTTAGGACTTGAGAAAGGAAAGAATTCTTTTGTTGATGCCTCTACAAAGCTCTATGAAAGATTTAGAGTAGAAGAAAAATCAGTCCTCAATGGAGAAAATTTTGATAAAGGAGAAGCCTCTAAAGATGAAAAGAAGTCAACTGCAGTTGAGAAATCTACTAAAGAGAAGGAACCAATTGAAGACAAGAAATTTAATAGGATAATTCCTGATCAACAAAAGAAGCAGAATACTAAGAGAACAGACAATGATGGTTTCACAAGAGTACACTATCCAAGAATACCTAGACAAAGAATATATCTCATCCAGCTGAAGGAAACACCATGACTAGGTACTCATCATATTTTAATGGGTATTGCTATACTTGTAACAATTTTGGTCACATGGCTAGAAATTGTAAAGTCATTCCAAGGAGAAATACAATTTTTTTAAATAAAAATTTATTTGCTCCTTTGGTTTAGATGAATATAGTTTCTTTCAATTACAAAATTTTGGTCATGTAGCCAGAAAGTGTAGAGCAAAATTTGTAAGACCAAATGCTCATTCCGAGAAGAAGAAAAACACTTATCCCAAAGCTGAAAAGGAAACCGGGGTCTTTGGGAAAAAGGAAGAAAAAGTTGAAAATAAACCTAAGAAGGTATGGAAGGAGAAAAGGCAGAGTTCTATTCAATCTATGGTTTCCAAAACATAATTGCATGCAAAGGAACAATATTTGTGGGTAATTGATAGTGGCTATTCCAAGCATATGATAAGAGATAAAAAAAAAAATTATTGAACTTAAATGAGAAAAGAGGATCAATGAGCTTAAGTAACAACACTGCTATCAATATTCGTGGAAAAGGAATTCTGAGCATAGATGGGAAGAACAAAACTAAATATGTGCTCTATGTTGAAGGTATGAAACATAATCTTCATAGTGTTAGCCAAATGTGTGATAATGTATACAAAGTTGTATTTAATTTTGAAGGTTGCAAGATAAGAAAGAATGGAAAAACAATTGCTCAATGTGTGAGGACTGACAGTAATCTATATAATCTCAATGATGTACAAGACCCAACATGTCTAATTAGCCAAGCATATGAGAGCTAGTTGTGGCATAGAAGACTAGGACATGTATAATTTGACAATTTGGTAAAGATAAGTTCAAAAGGTCTGGTGAGGAATATGCATAAGATTGAAAAGCCTGAAAATACAATCTTCCAAGGATGTCAGCAAGGAAAACAAACAAAGTTTAAGTTTCCTACAAAATATTATTCAACTACAAAGCCCTTGGAGATAATACATATTGATTTGTGTGGTCCTACAAGGAAAAGAGGCCTGCTTGGTGAGAGATAATTTATGATGTTGATTGATGACTGTACCAAAATGGCATGGGTCACATTTCCAAAGGAGAAAGCAAAAGCATTTGAGAAGTTCAAACTTTTCAGGAAACTGGTCAAAAATGAGTCCGAGAGAAGAATTAAGTGTCTCAGGTCAAATAGAGGTGGAGGATTTATGTCAAGTGAATTAAATGAGTATTGTGAAGATTATGGAATCAAGTGACACTATTCTTCCCCAAGAAAACCATAGAAAAATGGAGTGGTGGAATGAAGAAACAAAATTGTGAAAGATATGGCTAGAGCAATGTTAAATGAGGCCAACGTAGTAGATACTTTTTGGAAGGAAGTTGTAATACAACAATACATATTCAGAACATAGTTCTTATAAGACAAAATAGTGGCAAGACTCCATATGAGTTATAGTTTGGAAAGCCTGCATCTGTCAAGAATTTTAAGGTGTTTGGTAGCAAATTCTACATTAAGCATGAAGATGATAACTTGGGAAGCTTTGATTCTAGATGTGATGAAGGGATATTCTTAGGATATTCCAATCAAAGCAAAGCTTACAAGTGTTATAATAAGAGACTTCACAATATTTTGGAGAGTGTAAATGTTAAGGTGGATGAAAATGAAAATCAAGGTAAGTCTAGTAGAAACAAACTTGAAATTGAATTAGAAGAGGATGACATAGGTGCAGCAATTGAAGAAGAAGAACAAGAAGAATAGACTTAAGAAGTAGTTGAACAATCCCCTACAAAATATGTGCAAAAAGATCATCTTGTAGATCAAATAATTGGTGATAAGAATGAAGGTGTGCAAACTATAAGAAGACTTGCTAAGGAAAAGGAACAAGTGAACTTTGCGCTCTTATCTCAGATCAAACCAAAAAAAAATGTTGAAGCTAGTAAGGATGAGAGTTGGATACAAGCAATGGAAGAGTTTGAGCCAAATATTTTCCACAAACATGCAAGATGAGTTTGAAATGTCCATACTAGGAGAACTCATATTTTTTCTTGGTCTGCAAATTACACAAATTGATAAAGGTATATTTATATCACAAACCAAGTATGCAAAAGAAATGCTTAATTTTTTTGGCATGGAGGATTGTAGACCAGTTAGTACTCCCATGATTATTGGTTGCAAGTTGAGCAAATCAGATGAGTCACATGATGCAAATCAGACTTTGTATAGATCAATGATTAGAAGTTTGCTATATTTAACTGCATCTAGGCCAGATATAATGCAAGAAATTTGTATGGTGGCAAGGTTTTAGGCTGCCCCAAAGGAATCTTATTTCAATGTAGTGAAAAGAATTCTTAAATACATCAAAATCACTATTGACTATGGGTTGTGGTATCCCAATTGTAAGTATTTCTCATTAACAACATATACAAATGCAGATTGGGAAGGAAGTCTAGATGAAAGGAAGAGTACTAGTGGTGGAGCATTCTTCTTGGGGAACAAATTGGTTTCCTAGATGAGAAAAAAGAAATATTTTGTCACTCTTTCTACAATAAAAGCAGAATATTTTGTTGTTGTTGCATCTTGTACACAAATCTTGTGGATGAAGCAGATGTTAAAAGACATCAAAGTGGAATACAAAGAGCCTATCTCTACTCTTTGTGATAATTCAAGTGCCATCAACATCTCAAAGAATCTGGTGATGTATTCCAGAACCCAACATATATCAATCAAGTATCACTTCATCAGAGAGAAGGTTGCAGATAAGGAAGTCAACATGGAGTATGTTCCTACCAAGGAACAAGTGGTTGATATATTTACAAAGCCTCTTCCTACAGAGCAATTTGAATACTTGAGACAGAAGCTAGGAGTAGTTTCCCCAACACCATATCACTAAGCCTTAGTGATCAGGCATATATATAGAGGGGGAGCTTCATTGATCATCTATTTAACACTGGTTAAGAATAGTGTGATCAAGTCATGTAAAATCTTATTTTACAATATTCTAATGACTTGATGGTTGCAGAATTTGTCAAAATTGGAGCATATCCTTAGGGAGAGTGTACCTTTTGCTATTGATGTCAAAGGGGGAGAAATGTGAAGCATGTTGATAAGAGAAGACATATATGTCACAGGGGGAGTTGTTATGTTGTTGTGTGAATAATCAAGTTGGTACAAAGCTTCAATGTTATATCTTGTATGAGAACTTCAAGTTTTGCCATCAATGCCAAAGGGGGAGATTGTTGGCATATAGATGTCATTAATGTCAAAAGTGAAAATCATGCAAGGGAGATTGTTGGCATAGTGACAAAGGATGAGTGTGAGAGTAGTGGATCTTATGGAAAATTAGGTACCAAATTCGATATGGGTTTTTTGAGAGCATTCTAGTGATGTGCTCTATTATTCCAGAAAGTGAAGGATACACCCAAAAATAAATTATATTCACCTTCAAGTGTTTTAGAGTTTATTAGTTAAACCCTAGGTTGTTTACAGTTATGGCATCCTCAATATGTTCTATTTTGACATTGACTGTCAACAATAGGTAACCGGTCACATAAGTTACAACTTATGTCATTGAAATCATGAGAGTGACCAACCCCTCTACCTATCACTCAAGGTTACACATATCCAGTGGGTTAGGGAGACAGTTCAATATCAGCGAGACTCACCCTAGATTCTCTTCGATATCACGATAGCTATGTCATCAACGAGATGCTAGGTCATTGAAGGGAGTTATATGAACATCTCTTCGATAGAGAGATCAGGAGTAAGGAAGCACTCTGTGTGGGACCCAACCATAATGACATGGATGATAGTGATGATGATGCATATATGTGGCATGACAGGATTGAGTAAATGGTAATCCACATTCTTGTTGTGGATTACGATGTAGTGACATGGAGATGAGGTGGATAGGTGATGTCATCAAGCATCTTCATCAACATGATTGAAGGTTGTCAATGAGACTTGTTTAGATGTCTCCTCAATAACTTGATGACTAACCCATCGATGAGACAATATGGTATCACCGGGACCTTTAAGAAGGTCTCTTCGATAGAGCAATCGGAGAGTGTGAGACTAGTTGTGGGACCCGATAAGGATGATGTGCGTTGGTGATACAATCAAAAAATGAATGAAAGAATGACATGTGGTAGGAAGCAACTTAGTGAATGGAGCATCGAAAATTCATGGATTTTTAGAACTTCGTAACCTTTGACAAGAGGTTATGAGGTTTTGGTTTTTAGCGACTTAGCGATGTGTGATGGAAGGCATATGGTGGGACCCAACACGATGGTGATGATAATAGATTGTGACAAAGAAGAACATGTGGCGAAGAGTGATTGCTTGATATGCTAATTCACATCATTGTTGTGAATTAGGTGGCGATGACATGGAGAATAGATGGCATGTGAGCCTATGTGGTGTCAGAGTGAATGGAGTTTATCAATATGACTCTACTAAATCTCAGCCCGATATGGTATTGTGTCTTCAATGGTCATAAAGTGACATGGTGATAGGTGATTACTCACAAGATTGATGATGGAGATTTGAATGACTGCTTATCTAAATGATCAGGGCTTAAAGGAATGACGATGAATAGAGGATTGTAGGATCAAGGCATGAAAGAAGAGGATCGACAACTAGAATTCAAAGATAGAAATTTGAAATGGCTCGACAATGTGAACAATGATTTTTTCCTACAAATTGACATAGAGGAAGGAATTAGTTGTTCCAATTGCACAAGTAACCAATTTAAATGAAGCTTTGATCTTCAAGGTGGTAGCACAGATTGTAGAGGTGATTGAGATCGAATTAGATTGAATGAACAGAAGAAAGCATTTAATGCATATTAGATTCTAGGGTTTGACAGAGAATGAAGGAGAATTATCAGTAATAGAATTAAATGTTGGGTGGATTGATGCAAGATATGGAAATATCTGATAAACCTTATCAGATGTCTTAATGATGAGTTGGATAGTGGTGTGTGGCTTGAGGTAGAGGAAACTTGCTGAAGAAGATAGCAAGAGTGGAAAACCCTAACTGAGATTTCAATATGTAAGATCCAAAAAAGAGAAAAAATAGTGTGAGACTGAGTGAGTTAGAAGATAAGTGTTTGCAAGTTGGAGCAGGTTACTATAATAGAAAGTAAAAATTTGAATATACATGAAGCTAGTTACAGTGGTGTGAGAGAGAACCATGAGAGATTTAATGTACTAAATGGAGGCATCCTAGGTTTTGTAGAACCAATCTTATGCATACTTTCATTTGTAATCCTTCAGAGGTTGTAGCCTCATTGTATTGAGTTGTAGCTTAGATTAGGTGATAGTTATCTCCTTGGAGTTGTAGCTTCTAAAATAGGGTGTAGCAACATCCTTAAAGTTGTAGCTTCTAAACAGGGATTTGAAGCTTCCTTAGAGTTGTATCCCTTAAAATTGTAACTGAACTTCATTTCTTGCAAGGTTGGATTAGGATAGTATATCCTAGTAGCATTTCTCACCATGGTTTTTCCCATCCCAGGTTTTCCATGTACATATGGTGCTATGTGAAGCTTTTCTATGTATGCATATTTATGTTTCTGCATGTTAGTATTTGCACATTAAGTGGTTAAGGAAGTAATATGCACAAAGGTTTTGAAGGTCAAAGTTTTTAGTATCTACTGATTCACCCCCCTCTCAGTAGATCATTGTGTTCCAACACCAATCCTCTCTTTAAATAGATAACCCATTTCATTTGGAAGGGACACATTCTTTCACAAGATTATGAATCCTTCTGCATTCTTCTTGCAAGTCTTTATACTATATTATATCCAACTATATTCTATTTTATTTTGTGAGTAAGAAAGGGAGAGAGTTCTATTTTTTTGTGAGGGAGTTTGTTGTTGAAAGAAGAAATCTATCAACTTGAGAGATATAGTTTCTTTGTGACATTCTTGAGATGTTGATTATCAAGCTTGCTGCTATTGGAAAGGGTTGCATTGTTGACAATTATTTGGATAAGTGATAGCAAGCATGGGGATATCTTATTGTTTTTTATTTTACTTATGAATAATCTATCTTTTGTGTATGCTTGAGTTGTCTTTTCTAGTTTGTGGATTAGAGAAATTAGAGTGTCTTTGAAAATGAAATTAAGGTTTCTATGTTGTTTTCATGATGTGCTTTTAAATTGCTCCATAATAGGAGTTTGGTGTTTATCATAGGTATTATATAATAGGAATGATTGAACTTAAGAGGCACATGCGATATAGTTAGTGAAGTTATTTATTTAACTAGAAAATCTTGTGTTTACTCATAGGATAGATAATCCAAAATGGGATGGAGCTTGTGTACTTACTTGTTATGTTTGATCCAAGTAGATTAAAATGTTGATAGGTTATCTTTGGGATGATAGATTATCCATTGAAGAAAATACCTATGCGTAGTTTAAAATGGCCTTAAGTCAAATCAGCCTTGAGTAGTGTATGTGATAGATGACCCCCAGTAGAAATATCGAATGAAATACTTTGGCCAAAGTAGTGTGACGATGTTTGGCTCCATTCTCAGTTCACCTTGATCCAGTATTACATGCTAGTTCCAAATTGTGGGATTAGAAGTTCTAGTTATGTAGAACACAACACTATGCTTAGTTGGTTGTCGTTATCAGTTACTCTACCAATCTCTTTGTCAAAGGGAAGGGACATCTATCGAATGATAGGTGTGTGGGGGACCACATTAAGAGTCTGAGGTTGGTAGAAAAGTGCTTGAGTGATGCTTCTCTTGCATAGAAAGCAACAAAAGAACCAAGATTTGAAAGGAAGGATCCTAGACCGTTTTACAACTATTTGTTCCAAAGCTCATTGAGCTATGTATGAAAGTATATGAAATAATGTATTGATGTGACTTATGAATTATTGAAAAGAAAAAGAATATTTATTGTAATATGTTATGCATCTTTGTTCATATATTCTCAATAAGAAAATAAATATTTTTATTACAATGGCTTGTACATATTTTATTTACTCGTATGGTGTAAAATTAGAATTTTTTACTTCACAAAAGGGTTAGCATGTTACATATGGTATCAAAGCTACCATTTTTATCTCTAGAACCTATGATCTCATCATTCTTTTCATCCAATGTTATCTGATGTTGAGAATTCTTGTGCCAAGATGGTGCATCTTAGATTGACAACTCAAAAGCCAATATTCAGAAATGAGCGCTACCTCAAGGCCAAGAAGGAAAGAAGCCATTGTTAGAACCATAGAGGGAACCAACTACGATAATTTTATTTGGTTGAGTGACACCAAAACCTTTAGTCACACACTCTCTCAAATTAGTGATGTGAAGAGAAAGATGAAGATGGAGGCTATGTACAACTACCTACCAACCATCTTACCAGAAAAGTCCAAGAGTCATTACCACTTTCCAGAGATATTCCCTCGGAAGGAAGTGTTAGTTCTACATTCATCTTTAGGGACCCTAGAGTTCTTCCATTGGTTGAAGTAATAGTAATTTCTTTGAGTAACGGGTCTGAGGGATATGTACCACAGACACCGTTAGATGATAAATGGTCTCATGAACAAATGTTTGTGAAAAGGGTAGACTACATTGTTGATGAACATCATATTGACATTACCTCTCGTAACTATGTATCGGATGATAAATCGAAAGGCAATTATCCTTTTTTGGATAGGTACAAACAAATGATAGGTGAACAAAAAGATAGGGAACAACAACAGTCTCAGTCTGTAGGTTATACTTCTTTAAGTTATGTGTCAGAGAGTGAATCTGAAGGATACTCTCCCTTCGACTATCTGAATATTCACTCCATTTAATCAAGGGTATTAAAATCATCATGAAATGAATAAAAAAATTGTGTTTTTATCAAAGAAAAAGAAGCATGTGCTTAGTCTTGTGTGGAATTCTTGTGTGCATATGAATGTTAATTTTTAATTTTTTTGATAAGATAGTTGATAACATGATTTAGTCTAACATGGATAAATATTCAAGTAAAGACCAATCACATAAGGATAGTGACAACACAAACTAATCTCGATGGAATCCAAGAGGTTGGACAAGGAAACACTAGAGTAGAGGCTAGGCTTGACTAAATCTTGGCAAGGTTGGCTAACCTTGAACAAGAAAGAGTTAAGGATAGGGTAGAAAAATATGTTACCATTAATGAGCATGAGGGAGAAAAATCTTCCCATGGACATGATGAAACCCATGAACATGAGAGGGAAAAATCACCTATGCCATCTACAGAAAGGAATAAGAATCTCGTTGCTTCCAAAATTTCTAGGGACATGAAAAGATAATTCCACCCAAGTTTGATGGAAGTGTTGGAGGAAATGAGGTTGAGGTGTGTCTTTTCCAAATGGAAAAGTATTTTGAAATATGAAACTATGATGAGGTTACTAAAGACACATGGGGTGAGTATGAGTTAGCTGGAGAAGCCTCTAACTAGTGGATGAACAAGAAGTTGGAACTTAACATTAACTCATGGAAATTAACATGGGGAGAATTCGTGGAGATTTTTCATAAGAGATGGTTTCCACAACTCTACTATGAACAAAATGTTGGATATTGCTGATATTTGGTTGTCATTGATTTCAACACTATTGGCATTAATGTCTTTAAGGCTGTATATGTCGAGGATATTGAGAAAATTGTAATAAAATAAGTTGCAAGTTGTCAATGATGCAGTGAAGTTTAGTATAGCCATCATGTTGTTGTCTAGCTCAGTATATTGATGATAAGAGGTTGTGGATTAAAGGATTTTTTTTTGAGTATATCTAGTTTATCCATGTAAAGTTTTAGAGATCTGCATGAAGATTTGATCAAGTTATGAGTATCTATGTTCTTACAGTTGTTTTGTTGCTTTAGTTGGTGTTCTTGAAAGAAGATAATGTGATTCTAGTAATTTGAATTGTTGTGGATGCTTCTGTAGTGATTCATGATGCTCTTGGATGTTTCTAGATCATGTTCTATCTATTTTGTATGTACGCATTGATCGTTATTCTTGTGACTGGTGATTTTCTTTTTTGAGTTTATGTTTTTCATGATCATGGCCGACAGGGTGATTGTAGTGTGTTGTGGATATTTGAGGCATAATTTTTGGAGGTGTTTCATGTTTGAGGATATTTTTTTGGGTCCTCACTATGTTTTGGCTAACATTGGTTGGTTTTCATTGATAATTGTTTATTAATTTGGGCCAACAGTTTTGTACTCATTTTATATTTTGTTGAATCCGACATGTAGATGATGTTATCTTTAGTTGCGGATATATATGATCAATTGTTTATACCATTTGAAGGAATGTGATATGGTGGTGTGAAAGTGGTGTGTGAAGTGTGCGAGTGCTATGTGCAAATAATGTTCTAATCTTTCGAAGGAAAAATTAAAGTGTGAAGAAGAGTGAGCATACTGTGCTTAACTGAAATTTTAATCAGGGATTAGCAAATGCTATTTTCTTAGTTCAATATATTTTGGGTGTAATTTGAATGTTTCTATAAGGCAGTGTGTCTCCCTTTGGGAAGTAATCCTTTTTGTAATTGAGTAGTGAACTCTAGGCAGTGTGCCTAAATGCATGTGCATTCCCCATTTATAATTCCTTTATACTTTTAACAGAGTATAATCATGTGGACTAACCTCCATCGTAGTTTTTCCCCTAACAGGGTTTCCATAAAAAATCTTGGTGTTATGTGTGTTTCTAATGTGGTGATGGTTTATGCTTTCATGTTTATTTATCAAATTTGAGAATAAGTTTAATAAGTTTAATTTTTGTGACAACTGATTCACCCCCCTCTCAGTTGTCTACCCTTGTGTTGCCAACAATTGGTATCAAAGAAGGTTCCCCGAAAGAAGTTTAATAGGTTGAGGTGATCCATGATGGAGACATATAAGAAGGATAGTCTAAGATTTGATGGAACTAATTATTCTTTGTGGAAGACTCGAATGGAGTGTCATATGAGATGCATTGGTGAACCTTACTAGAAAATTACAAAGAATAGGTATATCATTCCACATAATGGTCCTTCTACTGCAAATGGGATTAAGGGAGCCCAGTACAATATCGAGGCTAAGGAATCATTGTTGAGTGCTCTAACTGATTGTAAAATGACAAATGTAATGGAGCTAAAGACTACTTATGAGATCTGGAAAAAGTTGGAAACTTTGTATGAAGGTGATGCCCATGTGAAGATTGCTAAGTTACAAAGCTTGAAAGGGAAATACGAAATGTTGAGAATGGGTGAAGATGAGAACATCACTTCTTTTATGCAGAGAGTGAATGAACTTGTGTGTAGTATTAGATGTGTTGGTGGAACATTGGAAGAATCAAAGATTGTTGCTAAAGTGCTCAGATCCTTGCATGTTGCATACAAAGCCAAAGTTACTACTATTGAGGAGATCCAGACTGTGACAAATGTAACCAAAGACATGTTGATTGGTACGCTTATTGCTTTTAAGTTAAGTGAGTTTGGTGACTCTCTTCCTAAGACAAAATATACATTCAATGCTATAATCTTTGGAAAAGATAAGCAGAGATATGATTCGGTTGAAATTTCTTCTAGAAAGGTGTTCAAGTATGAGGAGGAAATTAGAGAGATTGAAGAAGAAGAGAGAAAACTAGACGAGCTTGAAGCACTTATAATCAAAAGGAAAGCCAGAGGAGAAGGTAAGTATAAAGAGAAATTTCCTATTAAATTTTTCTTGCAATAAGATAGGTCATTTTTTCCTCAAGGTATTCAGAAAGAGTTCCTAAGCCAAGATCTAACAAGCCTAGATTCCAAAGACAGTGTTATTTTGTTGTTGATGAAGGTGTGACAGATGATGAATCTGATAAAGGGAATGTAAGTGAGGATGAATGGGTATATATTTCTATCAAGGAAAATGATCTTGTACCTACTGAATTTGCTAAGTGCACAAATGTGGAGAAAGCCTTAGCTGCCTGAGTTGAAGAAAAAGATGAATGGGTGATTGATAGTGGATTCTCTCATCACATGATAGGTGATAAAAGTAAATTTGTGAGCTTAGAAAAGTATGATGGTGGTGTTGTAAGATTTGGTGATGAAAAAGCTGGTGTAATCCATGGAAGAGGATCCATTTCTCTTGATGGTAAGCATAATACTGATGATGTTCTATATGTGGAATGTTTCAAGCATAATCTCTTAAGTGTTGGAAAGATGGTTGACAAGGGATACAATCTTCAATTCAAGAATGCAAAAGTGTAGAATATTGGGGAGTTCCAGAAATGTGATTGCATCTGGTACAAAAATAAAAGGTAATATCTTTCACCTAAATGTTGTTGGTAAAAGTTGTCTAATTTCTCAAGTTGATGAAAGCTGGTTGTGGCATAGGAGAATGTGTCATGTAAACTTTGATAATATTATCAAGATAAGTTCTACTCCGCTAGTGAGAGATCTTCCTAATTTGATAAAACCTACTAATACTATATGCAAGGAATTCCAATTAGGGAAGAAAAATAGAGTTTCATTATGGGGGAAACAACATTGTTTAAATGAAGTGTTGGAGCTTGTGCATACTAACTTGTGTGGTTCTTCTAGATTCAGAAGTTTACAAGGATATGTTAGAGTTATCATACATTAGCTAATAATTAATTAATCTTTAATTGATTATTAGTCTAATTTATTCTCACATGCTTTAGCTAAACTTAGGAATGCTTTATTAGTTGAGTTATTATTAGATCATTATGTCACATCTCATGTGATGTTGACACTTGTCATGATCTGATCCTTTCTCATTTAGGGCTTTCCTCTTATAAACATTCAACCCTTATTGTAAATATTACTTGGATATTATTCACGAGAAATATTGTGCCTTTCATCTTTGTTGAAAGCTTCTTCTGTAACTTTTCCTTGTTGATGAATATAGCAATTCTTGTTTGTGGATCTCTTGCGTGGAAGGTGTACTTGTTTGTTGTTTGATCCTGTGGCGCATGGTTTTGTGGCTTGTGGTTTTGTGCTTATTTTCACATCCTTTCTATCAGCTTGTACTTTCATGTCTACACCTTTAGATGCTCTTGGTTCCTCTTCATGAACTACTTTTAGGCATTCAGTTTCAGTGTACCTATCATACCTCTCCCTTTTTAGAATTATGGGGGGGTTTCTACTATTGATGCTATTGCTTCCTTGGTTTCGTTGGAGTGGGCTATGTATTCAGTATTTGTTCCTATGTACTAGGCAGATGCAGCGGCTAGTTACCCATGCATTTCAGTGAGATGGAGCACTTACCATATGGGCACTCTTGCATTCCTATTTCTAGAGGTGACTTTCCATTTTCTCATGATCATTTCTTCATAGTTTTGGTACCTTTTCCATCTATATCTTCGAGTTCCAAGTGTTTTCCTATGTTTTCCATCTGATTCGAGTAGTGCCATTGGGGTCACTCATACAAATTCTTTTCTTCTTGATCTTGATCACAGTGGAGGTTCTTCTTTCAACATTTCAACAATCTTTCTTTGACAGTGTTTGCAACTTCTTCATGCTTCTGTGGTGTTCTCTTTGTTCCTATCTTTTGGGACAACCTTGCCTTGTTTGGAGGCTTCTTCAATCCTTCACTTGGCTTTCATCTCTTTTTGGAGTAGAGTTTTTCCAATGAGGTTTTCTCTATTTCTCCACATTATAGAGATCTTCTATTTGTACATGGGTACCTTCTTGTCCTTGTTTTTGGGACCCATCTTGAATTATTTTTTAGGGTTTTTAGCTACTCCCTAAGTTCGTCTTAAGGGGCGGTGTTAGATTTATCATACATTAGCTAATAATTAATTAATCTTTAATTGATTATTAGTCTAATTTATTCTCACATGCTTTATCTAAACTTAGGAATGCTTTATTAGTTGAGTTATTATTAGATAATTATGTTACATCTCATGTTATGTTGACACTTATCATGATCTGATCATTTCTCATTTAGGAATTTTCTCTTATAAGCATTCAACCCTTATTGTAAATATTACTTGGATATTATTCGCAGGAAATATAGTGGTTTTCATCTTTGTTGAAAGCTTCTTCTATAACTTTTCCTTGTTGATGAATATATCAATAATTATTTGTAGATCTCTTGCTTGGAAGGTATACTTGTTTTTTGTTTGATCTCGTGGCTCGTGGTTTTGTGCTTGTTTCACAATTCTAACAAGATACGAGTGTTTCATGTTACTTATTGATGATTATTCTAGAATGATGTGGGTTAATTTCTTAAGGGAAAAATCTAAAGCTATAGATAAATTCAAGATTTTTAAGGCTATGGTTGAGACAAAGACAAGTCTGAAGATTAAATTTCTAAGATTAGATAGAGGTGGTGAATTCACTTCTGATGAGTTTAATTATTTTTGTAAAGAGCATGGAATAAAGAGACAATTATCTACTCGGTGGAACCCTCAGCAAAAATGGAGTTGTGGAAAGGAAGAATAGGACAATTCAAGAAGTTGCTAGGACTATGATGCTAGAAGGAAATGTTTTTCATATCTACTGGAGAGAAGCTATGAGTACTGTCGTTTACACTCTCAACCTGGTACAAATCAAAGGTGATGCCGGTAAGACTCCTTATGAGCTATGGTATGGTCATAAGCCTATTGTTAGATACTTCAAAATCTTTGGGAGTAAGTGCTATATCAAAAGAGATGAAAATATATGAAAGCTTGATGCTAGAAGTGATGAAGGAATCTTTCTTGGTTATTCTACTAAAAGTAAAGCCTACCAGTGCTACAATAAGAGATTGAAGAAAGTAATTGAGAGTGATAATGTCAAGGTTGATGAAGACACAATTAGACCCTCCAAAACCTGTGGATATGATTCAAATGATCAAAATGACAATTTAGTTAAAGGAAAGGAAGTTCAAACTTCAAATCAAGTTCAGATCATTTTGGTGAATCAGGAAAATCAAGAGGAAGGAACTAGTGAAAGTGCAAAAGTGATATCACAAGAGCCTAAAGTTCAAGAACACCCTAAAACTCCAAGGTATGTAAGATTGAATCATTTAGAAGATTAGATTATTGGTGATACGAACAAAGGAGTTAAAACTAGAAGAAGAATTGCAGAAGAATACTATTTGATCTCGAAGACTAAGCCTAATAGTGTCAATGAAGCATGCAAAGATGAACATTGGGTGGAAGCAATGAAAGAAGAACTACTGCAAATTTAGAAGAATGATACATGGATTCTTGTTCCTAGACCTAAGGACAAAAATGTAATTGGACCTAAATGGGTCTTTTGGAACAAACTGAATGAGCAAGGTGAAGTTGTTAGAAACAAAGCAAGATTTGTGTGTAAAGGATATTTTCAGATGTAATGAATTGACTTTGAAGAAACTTTTGCTCATGTTGCTAGGATTGAAGCTGTGAGAATATTTCTTTCTTATGTTGCTTACAAAAACTTCAAGGTTTATCAAATGGATATCAAGTCAACATTTCTAAATGGTGAACTGGAAGAAGAAGTGTATATTGAGCAACCTAATGGATTTCAATTGATTGATCAAGGAGATATGGTTTGTCAGTTGAAGAAAGCATTGTATGGACTTAAGCAAGCCCCAAGAGCATGGTATGCCAGATTGGACAAGTATTTGTTGAAGCTTGGATTTAATAAAGGTACTATTGATAGTAATTTGTATTTCAAGATTGATCATGATAAATATTTGATTGTTGAAGTCTTTGTTGATGATATCATTTTTTGAGGAGATGATAGTTTGTGCATAAAGTTTGCTAATGAGATGTAGAGCTAGTTTGAGATGTCTATGATTGGAGAACTGAAATTCTTTTGGGGATTGCAAATTACTCAACTAGATAAAGGGATCTTTATATCTTAGTCCAAGTATGTGAAAGAATTGCTAAAGAAGTTTAGTATGGAATATCCAAATCCAGTTGGTACACCCATGGTGACCAGATGTAATTTGACACAAGATGATGATTCTCCTAAAAAAAATTAGACTAGCTATAGATCCATGATTGGTGGATTGCTTTATTTGACTCAAACTAGACCTGATATCATGAATATTGTATGCATTGTTGTAATATTTCAAGCTGATACTAAGGAATCTCATGTGACATATGTAAAGAATATTTTCAAGTACTTGAAGTGAATAATTGATTTTGGCCTATGGTATTCTAAAGAAGATGACCTTACTTTGAGTGCTTTTACTGATGTTGATTGGGCAAGAGATGTGAATGACAGAAAGAGTACTAGTGGTGGTGCATTTTTCTTAGGAAAGAAGCTAATTTCATGGTTAAGTAAGAAGCAGCATGCCATTTCTTTATCTACTATAGAGGCATAATACATTGTTGTTGCTAACAATTGTACTCAAGTATTGTGGATGAAGCAGATGTTGAAAGATATCAAAGTTGTGTATGATGAACCTATTGCTATATTATGTGATAATTCAAGTGCAATTAACATTTCTAAGAATCTGGTGCTTCATTCAAAAACCAAGCATATATCTATCAAGTTTCACTTTTTGAGAGAGAAGGTGAGTGAAAAGGAAGTCAAATTGGAGTATGTGCCCACTAAGGAATAGATTGCAAATATCTTTTCCAAGCCCTTGCCTAAGGATACTTTTGAGTATTTCAAAGGGAATCTAGCTGTGATTACTCCTAATCAAAACTAAGATGCATTGACTTGCATCATTCTATGCATTTCATAGTCATATCTTATGATCTGAATTGATGTTGTGGTGGCTGCTACTCAGGGGGAGTAGTCAGATGTTCAGAAATGTGGTTCAAAGCTTGTGTGGAGAAAGATAATGTGTATCTTTTTCATTTATGTCAAAGGAGGAGAAGATTCATGTGAAAAACTGTGAAAAAGTTAAGGCGAAAAGAGTCAAAATCTAAGGGGGAGAAAGTGCTAAGAGAAAGTTGTGTTGATGGTGTTTTTCACATCATGTGTTGCCATCAATGACAAAGGGGGAGATTGTTGGATATTGATGATATGTGGTTGTCATTTATGTCAACACTATTGGCATTAATGTCTTTAAGGCTTTATATGTCAAGGATATTGAGAAAATTGTAATAAAATAAGTTGTAGGTTGTTAGTGATGCAGTGAAGTTTAGTATAGCCATCATGTTGTTGGTTAGCTCAGTATATTGATGATAAGAGGTTGTGGATTAAAGAGTTTTTTGTCAAGTATATCTAGTTTATCCACATAAAGTTTCAGAGATACGCATGAAGATTTGATCGAGTTATGAGTATTTGTGTTTTGAAAATTGTTTTGTTGCTTTAGTTTGTGTTCCTGAAAGAAGATAATGTGATTCTAGTAATTTGAATTGTTGTGGATTCTTCTATAGTGATTCATGATGCTTGTGGATGTTTCTAGATCATGCTCTATCTATGTTTTACATCTGCATTGATTGTTGTGCTTGTGATTGGTGATTTTCTTCTTTGATTTTATGTTTTTCATGATCATGGCCAACATGGTGATTGTAGCGTGTTGTGGTTCTTCAAGGCATAATTTTTGGAGGTGTTTCATGTTTGAGGATGTTTTGGGTCCTCACTATGTTTTGGCTGACATTGGTTGGTGCAGATTGATAATTTTTTATTGATTTGGGCCAACAGTTTGTACTCATTTTATATTTTGTTGAAGCCAGCATGTAGATGATGTTATCCTTAGTTGCAAATATATATCATTGATTGTTTATACCATTTGAAGGCATGTGATGTAGTGGTGTGCGAGTGGTGTGCAAAGTGTGTGTGTTATGTGCGAATAATTTTCTAATCTTTTGAAGGAAGAAGTAAAGTGTGAAGAAGAGTGAGCAGACTATGCTTAACTGAAAATATAATTAGGCATTACAGTTCAAAATCTTCTGGATGTAATTTGAATGTTTTTGTAAGACAGTGTGTCTTCCTTTGGGCAGTAAGCCTTTTTTTTATTTGAGCAGTGAGCTCTAGGCAGTGTGCTTGAATTCATGTGCATTCTCCATTTATAATTCCTTTATACTTTTAACAAAGTATAATCTTATGGACTAACCTCCACCATGGTTTTTCCCCTAACAAGATTTCCACATAAAAAATCTTGGTGTTATGTGTGTTTCTGATGTGGTGATGGTTTATGCTTTCATGTTTATTTATCAGATTTGAGAATAAGTTTAATAAGTTTAATTTCTATGACAATTGATTCACCCCCCCTCTTAGTTATATACCCTTGTGTTTCCAACACAAGAACTCTCAGATTTTTAGAGTTTGAAACAAGGTAACATGTTGGTCAACGAATATTGGGAAAACTTTACCCGCCTTCTACACTATATTCCCATATATCACAAGGATGAGCACTTCTGCATTAGGAAATTTATAATGGACTTAATAGTCAAATTGGAGGGGAAGTGGATATGCATGGTCCAACAACAATGGATCTTGTATATGAAAAATAAATTAAGCAAGAGCAAAAGCTTAGGGGTAACTCCACTTGTCAAGAAAGAAGAGAGCAAAAGAAGGATGTGGAAGTTCCTAACAAGATAGTTCCAAAGAAGATGGAATATGTGTAAAATGTTCCAAGGAAAAAGGGAAAGATATTTTGCAATGATGGAAAGGAATCCAAAAGAGAGCATAAAAGGAAAGAATCTAGCATGGGTAATACCAACAAGACTAGTGAAAACACCAAGTCGGGAGAAACCATAGGGAAAAGTGGGCCGGCTATAGGATGTTTTACATGTAGAGGGGACCACTATGCTAATGAGTGTCCCAATAAAAATTCTATATCACAACCATATGGTAATCCATTACCCACCTAGAAAGCAATGTTTCAGCATAAGATACATGCAACAGTGGATGATCGTCAGGCGATGTACCAAGTAACTCTAGTTGAAATGTCAGGTATTTTGTTTGGCTTACCTATTTCCATTCTCATTGATACCAGTGCAATTGAGAATTTCATTTCACCTAGAATAACTAAACAATTATCTAGGAAGGTGAGACACATGGAAATGTCTTGGGATGTAGAGTATGCAAATCAGACAAGAGCAAAGGTGGATTAATGTCTATTCAAGGCTAGGATAGAACTACCTAGTTTTTCTACAAAATTAAACCTTTATGTTTGACGTAGTGTAGGGGTTAGGATCACTCAAAAAACTCAATTCAATGAGCCTCAAACAAATTTCAAAACACTAAATCTTGAACTCTTCAAATTTCACTTTTCAACTAGGCCTTTCCTAGTAGGTCTGCTGACCCTATTTGCGTTTTTTCTAACAAAATTCACAAAGGACTTCACAAAAAAATAATATATTTAGATACCTCTTAGTGAGTTACAAAACATACCTCAAAATAATTAGATGTTGTTTTGGAACATGTGCCTCAAAATGGGCCTTCACCGATGTCCTAATTAGGCTAATGAGGCCTAATTTACAAAGGAACTACCCTTTAAACTCTTCACAAACCTCAAGACTTGTTGGGGCAGCAATTTACATGTGTCCAAACCATCAAAAACACAATTTTTTTAGCGGAAAATCACCTCTACATACCAAACCACAAAGCCCTCATTTTAAGCCAATTTGAGGAGGGTTTATTGAAAGTAATGGTTCCACACCTTACTAGAACTTTCCACTACCTCAGAACTTCATAAAAACATCTGAAAAAACTAAAAACACTATTACACATGCAGTTCCATTCATATTTTGTCAAAACCTTACTTTAGTTCCTCAAATTCACATGGAAAACTCATGAAAACACCCTAGGGAATCACCCTAAAACCATACAAACATATCCCTTCCATACCAAACCATTTTAACACCTATATTATCATGAAACAAGATATTCCACCAAGTTACAATTCGTGACAGTAGGTGGAATTTCTAAAACTTCATTTTTATACCAATCAAAACCCTTGACAGACTATAAACAGGCAATTCCAGAAAAATGAAGGTATCTCACTCAAAACTCAATATTAGAACCTCCCACTTGATTCAAATGAAAGATAAAACATTCCCCAACAATAAATAATGAGTCTCAAATCATATATAGGTTGCAAGGATTCGTACAGTTCTTGCAAAATGTAAAAAAATAGTAAAATTGCAGAAAAAATGTTTTTTATGGCTTGAAACCTTTAGTACATGCTTCAACAACCTTCAACCCCTTTTGGTTCAATCCTTTGGAGGATTTTATACATATTAAATTCAATTCCAACCACCAAAATATTCATAACTGACTTTTAAATGACCATGACCCTTCTATTCCAAAAGTTGCATTTTCTTGACAATTATTGTTGACAACTTTTTGCCTAATTGCAACATTTGCACTTTTTGACTCCCTAATTACCTAGAACATTGTTAATGGTCTATCTATACATTATTGAACCCAAAACATGTCTCTACAATATAAAATAAAAATCTTACCTTAACTTGACAACTTTGACAACATCTTAACAATATTTACAACTTTTGCAATTTAGACTCAAAAGACCCCAAAGTTGCCAATTACATCCACAATTGTCTCTTTGGACCTTATTTGGACTCAAAACACTCAACACATAGACTCCAACCCATAAATTATAATTTTCCATGAAACAACTAAAGAGAAAATATGGAATTGATTGGTGCTCCTGCACCAATGTCGTACCTATAGGATCATATGATATCCTAGGTATGAATAGGTTGTGGAAACATAGGGCTAAGGTAGATTGCCATGCTTGTAGAATTCCTAGATGATTTTTTAAATAAAGTAAAATTCCATGGGATACCTAGAGAGGTTAGGATTCGACAAATTATGACAATGCAACTTATAAAAGCTAAGAAGAAAGGGTGTAAACTCTTTTTCGTAAAGATTGAAGAACTTGGAAAGAATAGTGATGATTCAGAGTTCCAAAGTTTACAGGAACTATAAGATGGTAAAAAAAATAAAACTAGAAAATAAAATATGGAGAAGTATCCAATATTGAGAAATTTTTTGGATGTGTTTCCAAATGAGTTACCAGGATTTCCTCCAAAAAGAATATTTGACTTCTCTATAGAAATAGTTCTAGGGTTAGAACACATTTCTAAGGTACCCTATAGGATGACAACCACTGAACTTATGGAACTTAAGACACAATTGCATGATTTTTTGTTGAAAGGATTGATAAGACCAAGTGTTTCACCTTGGGGAGTACTAGTCATCTTTGTTAAAAAGAAGGATACTACCTTGCATTTGTGCATCAACTATCATATGTTTAACAAAGCTACAATTAAGAATAAGTATATGTTGCAACACATTGATGATCTTTTTGATCAAATGAGGGGAGCCGCCATATTCTCTAAAATAGATCTAATATTTGGATATCACCAATTCAGGATTAAGGATGAAGATATCTTTAAAACTACATTCAAAACCAGATATAGACACTAGTGTTGAAATGATGGATGCACAATTTCCCTGAAGTTGCAGCCTTCAAGAGGACCTCCAAGAAGAAATTCAACCACACAGAAAGTGTTGCAGCTAAGGTAATACAAATAGAGATTGATATTGATCTAGAATATTAGATGATTACAAATGTAAAAATTCCTTGAATATATAGGCATGAGAGAGATGCAAGATGAAAAATGATGTTGTTACCTATTTTTCACTACCAGCTCAAACAGGTGGAGTTGAATTGCAAATTCAAATCAAAAGGTACACAAGTTGTTCAAAAGTTTCTACTAAGTACACATTATTGTGAAATGTTTCGTTATAGTGTAAATTTCAGTAATATTATGCAAAAAAATCTCAAAATGATATCATAAGTTTGCATATTTTTTATTGTTTTATTCATAATGTACAAACTAGAATCCCACACAAGCCATGGGAGTAACTCAATTTGATTTTTTTAATCAAATAAGGGGTGCATGAAGTAAAGTAGACTATACAATTGAGAATAAAGAAGGCATAGGGTAGAAAGTGATTCATCATTGCCTGGAATGACGAATCATTGACAAGTTGAGGTCTTCAGTTGTGGCTCCAGCTCCAGCTCCAAGCTTCGATGCACCTGCAAGGTTGATAAAAGTGTGGTTAGAGCAATGCGAATCAAATCCTATCATATGCCTACGCTACCAGCAAAAATATAGTATACATTTGATTAGGTATCCATTAGATGATTTCAGATTTCAAAGGGCATAAAACTCAAGAGGAAAGCTTTAAAGTTCTTTTATTCTGCTAACATGTTTGTTCACTGTGCAGGAATAGGTATAATCAGATCATTTCAACCAATAGGTATTGTTATGAGTGGTGAGAAATGTGGATCTCACAAGGGTTGAGCCCAGCTCATAACAATAACATAAGCAACATTTCAATGTATCATCAATCATGACAGATAGTGATTATTGCATAAGGATAGCCACATTAGTATCCAAAAATACTTCTATAATGAACATCTACATTCATAAGTAGTCATGTATGATGCTATTCTACACCATATTGATAATGAGAAGAAAGTAGTCTGATCAATAGTTCATAGACTGAGGTGAGACTTCATACAAGTACAGTCACAAATATGTAAGATGGCAGCCCTTTGGAGTTTTATCATAACCAAGATGGACTAAAAATGAGCAAACAAATATCATATGTAAAAGTGCAGCAATAAGGCAAGTGAAAGAGCATGCATATTGATTGACAAGGACAACTACATTATAATCTAAATAGTGGCAGCTTACCAAATAGTCATAGAACTATGAACAAGCTGGAGTTATTTTTTCATAAGTGACAGTCCCATGAGCACTATATTCAACAATGAAATATGATATAGTAATGATCAACATATGGAGTTTTATGACCATAGTCAAAAGGATCACATCTGAAGCTTCCTTGCATAAAGATGACAATATGACAGTCCAGATCACATGTTCATAGAGGTAATAAATAAGCCATGAATGCATATTTCAGCAGAGTATGAAGAAGTATTCATGATTAATAAGAAGCTAATTAATCAATGGAGGGAAGTCACTCTAACCAATGACACTCAACAAAGAATAGAGAAATGTTCACCCAATTTATATGCTTAAGACAGTCTGACGAAGTAAACAACAGCTATGCAAAGATAAAACTCTATATTTTCAATCATGGACAGTGACCTCCTTTCAATACTAAGCTGTCAAATTCTTCATTGTGATAGTCATTTATGCACATGAATAGTTGTAAGCAATTTGAAGCACTTTTTTCCAAATATCAAGGAAACATAACATCACAGTTAAAATGAACCAGGTGGTTTTATAAGATAAGATGTTTATGACCACTAGTATTAAAGAGTAATCTGGGTAGATTATGATAGCTGTACATTGCATGATTTAAGCCTGTCATCTAACACCTAGATTTGGGCAGAATTTTTGCCTCAGCCTAAGGCTCTATGGCCCATTTACAGAATGTAAGCCTCAAAGCACAAATACAGAGAATTGATTATAAAGCTATCTATGGAATGACGTACATAAGGGGTTTATTGCATTTAATATCAAGAGTTTGTTTTGTTTTCTACTCAGAAGTCATACCATATAAAACAAATGAGGATTTCAGCCTATGGAGTGAGGAACAAAAACCCATAAATATCATTATCAAAATGTTGCTACAGAATAAAAGGAGAAAGCCATAAATTCATTTTTTATGCAAATTCGACAATAGTTTTGTTTGCAAGTTTTGTGCAAATGAAAATACAATGGAGAGAATAGCTCATAGCCTGCAAAACAACAATACATAAATGAAGAGCCAAGACAAAAAGTGCCTGATAGAACATGAGTTTGAAATCCATGACCTCAAGAAATACAAATAGGAATGTGCAAAGGAAACACAGTTTCATCTTCCTTCATAGAAAGCAACAGAGATCTCCAGATATTGCAGCTATAGAAGAATCCTACTTGTTGGTTAGCGACATCTCTGGTGTTTTGAAGCGGATTGAAAGCCCACACTCCTAGTAGAAGATTCACTATGAAGATGAGATTCGAGCTATGAAGATTGTTCATGGCAGCCCAAGATAGAATAGGGCATCAGCAATAAAAAACATCAGAAATAATGATAAGCCATGGCTATAAAGCCTGAAGATGACTTCAAATCTTCAAAAAAATTGATATGAAGCAGTAGAGAATGGCAGAGTTTGAGCTCTAGGCTAAAACCCTTGTTCTCATCATGGTGGCACAACATATCTCCTCACCAAAAATCCAAATGGTAAATGAATGAAATGATTAGGGTTTCCAAGTTGAAGTGCCTTAATTCGATGATAGTGAGATTTTTTACCATTTTTTTAAAATCAAATCATTTCATTCTAATGATAACATGGTCTTGACATTGGAAGTCAAGTGACCTAGTGATTTGGATGATTTGGAGAGCCCGTGAGCTAAAGGGTTGAATGTTTATTTTCTTCAAAAAATATTTTATAGAAGCCTCTTTATGTTTTTGTAATGTTTATTTAACTTTATTTAAAAAACAATTTTATTGATTGTTTTTTAATAATTGTTAAATTAAACTATTTTAAAGGGGAAATGAACTAAATGAAGGAGATATATAAAGTGAACAAACAAGGAGTGATCACTTTTACTTTAAGTTGTACATGCAAATCAAGATGCAGAGATAACTGAAGTGCTTCCAAGATCTTTATAATCATGCAAAATCATGATGGAGTTCCGATGTGCATGGGCAAGTTGATATAAATGAGGCAATTTTTGCATGTTTTGGCCCACTTTTTTGGGATTTTTAGTTCAGTTCGAGTGCTCCATGGATCAATTATGAGTTGACAGTTAGTTTGAGGCTGAGTTCACTCATTTTTGCATGAGTTTGGGCCTTCTTTTCAAGGATTTTTTCTTTTTCTCGTGGATTACTTTGGAGATATCAGTTTTTACACTGAGTTTCACTTTCAGTTTCATCTTCATGCCTTTTGAGAGGCTTATTGTATAAAGTGAAATGACTTAGTCATTTTTTCACAAGTTCTCATTTTATGCCTTTGCCTTCAGCAAATAAGACTATCTTGTAACTCAACATTTTAGATTTAATACAGTTTTATAGCTTTACAGGTTATCATTTTTTGCAGAGGTGTTCCTTCATGATATTAATTGAAATACAGCTCACCTTTCCAATTTCAGGTGTTTTGCAAGGTTTAAATAATTTAATGCAATTTTGATGAGTTTCATTTTTGAAACCTTTAAATTTATGTCTTGTTTATGCATGCATATATACAATTGCAGTTCGTCACGGGTTGTTAATTGTGCTCAAAAGTTGTTTTCTTTTTCCTCTAATTTGTAAAAACTCAGTTTTCCTTAATAGGGAAAGAATACATACAACCTTTTAATGAATTATTAATGTGTTCAAAGTGCTCAAATTGGACTATGTTAACAAATTTTCCTTACGATATAAGTTGTGAATCATTCTACAAGTTTACCATCATTTAGGTGCATCACCAAGGTTTTAATTTTAGTTCATGCATTCAGTTTAGTCCTTCTTACCCTTTTCTCAAAGAAAATCATTCAAGTACTTAATTGATCATCATATAGGAAGCCAACCTAGAATCCAGAGGTCCAATCTCATTATAGGTCACCCACAACCTGAGTTTGATCCAATGTTTCAACAAATTGCTGAATTTAATCATTCAAGCGTTCGGGTGCAATCTGATTGACAACAGTTGCCATGTGTCTTGATCTAACAGCATGTGACAACATGTGAACCCTACCTAGGAAATGATAAAATATTGAGATAAGTTCTAGAAGGACAACTCATCTTCTAGAAGGAATCTTATCCCTACTAACATGGAAAGGGTAATTACCCCCTTATTTATGATTTCCCAATAATGCAACCTAGGACTTAATTAAATAAATGCAAGACCTAAGTTAACTTATGCTAGTGTAATAAATAATTAATTACACTAAAACCCCCCCCCCATAAGTTCAACTTAGGGAGGAAATGCAATGATTATGCAATGATGATTGATGATGGGTCTCGGCTACAAGATGGCCATTTTAGGTACCCATTTACATATGAGAATGAAAAATGCAAAAAATCTCCCACAAACGGAGAAAAGGGGAAAACCCAATGGGAACAAAACCCCTCTCCAAAAAGGAGATGAAAATGCAGAAAAAAGAGAAAGGATGGGAAGGATGGAGGACTCCTAAATACCCCCCCAAGGACACCATTTGTCTCATGGATACAATACAATTAATGGCCCCCCCATAGGGAGGAAATAGAGAGACTATGTAGCCCCCCCAGAATATGTGATCACCTATAAAAATGGTAAGTGTTTGAAGACAAAACAAGATCCAATGTTGACAAAAAACTTGTCTCCCTTTTGGAAGAAACAAAACTAAGTGCAAGTGTAGGGATGCTTCCCATTCAGGATAGGAATTGAAGGAATGTAGGATGAATGTGGATGATGATGTCTCTAAAAACTGCTCATGTGTCTCCTTTCCTGATGAAGATGAAGATGCCACAATCAATGAAGAGGGTGACAAATAAGGATGATGCGGAAACTGATGTTGAACAAGATCCAAAGACAGTGATACAATGAATGTGATTATGCACCGCATGATTTAGAATTAGCAATTTTGGTTCATGCATTGCAAATGTGGAGGCACTACTTGTTAGGAAAACCCTTTAAGATGACCATAATGGGTTAAAGTACCTTTTTACTCAACCTAATTTGGATGCTAGATAGAGAAGATGGTCAGAGTTAATAGATGACTATGATTTTAATATCGGTTATATTAAAGGGAAATAAATTGGGTTGTCGACACTTTAAGTCGAATACATCCCATTGCTGCTATAGTAATAGTTCAAATTGATTTTAAGGGGCTTGTACTCCAAAAGTGCAAGGAGGATGAGTATTACTTGCAAGTCAAGCAAGCACTCGTTAATAATCCATAATATTTTAGGTATGAGGGTTTTCGTTTGGAACCTAATGAATTACTTAGATATATGGGCATAATGTGTGTACCTGACGTAGATGAATTAAGAAATCTAGTATGGAAGGAAGTACACGAAGCACCATACTCTAAACATCCTAGAGTGATGAAAATGATGGTTGATGTAAAACCATTATACTTTTGGAAGGGAATGAAAGGATATGTCACTAGTTTTGTGGCTAGGTGTCTTGAGTGTCAAAGGGAGAAAGCTAAGCATCATCATCCTATAGGCTTGTTATACCCACACAATATACTAGAGAGAAAGTGGCAAGTCATAAGTATGGACTTTGTGCAAGGATTGCCTATGTCAAGGAATAAACACAATGTCATTCTTGTGGTTGTAGATAAGCTTACCAAAGTAGCACAATTTATACCCAAGAATCTAACTGATGGAGCACCTGGCATAGCAATAATTTTTTTGCAAGAAGTATTTAGGTTACATGGGATTCCTAAAAAGATTATTTCAGATAGGGATGCACTAGTCACTTCTAGGTTTTGGAAAACCTTGTTTTCTGCACTAGGGACTCAGTTGAATATTAGCTAAGCTTATCATCCTAAAACGGATGGGAAAAACAAAAGGGTGAATCAACTATTGGAAGAACTACTTAGGATGTATTGCATGGATTAGCAGTACAAGTGGGAATACTACTTTCCCTTAGTTGAATTTTCTTACAATAATTCTTATCATTATGTGATAAAGATGGCTCCTTTCGAGGCTTTGTATGGCTGAAAGTGTCGAACTCCTATAAGTTAGGATAAAATTGAGGATCAAGTGAGTCTTTGGATAGAGATGTTGGTTAAAATGGATGAGCAAGTTAAAATTGTTAAGCAAAGGTTAGCTGAAGCTAACAACAAACATAAAAGCTACGCTGATGCTAAAAGAGTGCCCCGTAATTTTTCCTTAGGTGACAAAGTATTGTTGAGAGTAAAGCCTCACAAGAGCTCCATTAATTTTGGAAAGTCTTGATCTAATTTAGCCCTGCATTATGTTGGACCTTTTGAGATTCTAGAGGAAGTGAAGCCAGTAGCTTATCGAATTGCATTGCCACCAACTCTTTCCAAAATGCATAACATCTTCCATGTGTCCTACCTTAAAAAGTATATACTAGGGGATAATCATGTGATTGATTGAATTGCTTTATAGGTACAAGACCCCTGAATAGTAACTCTAGAGCCTGTCAAGGTGATCAAAACACATAAGGTTCACTTGTGAAATAGAGAAGTCTTGCAATGCAAAGTCCAGTGGGACCAATATGCAGAAGACTCAACTACTTGGGAGGACTATGTGGAGATTCAGTAGGAATTTCCTCATATTCTTAATGCTTTTGTGAATGCTTGAAACAATGTGTTGTTAGTTGTTATGTTTTAATGCGACCTAAATTCATCGAGGATGATAATTCACAAGTGGGGGAGTATGTTACACCCTAATTGTGTAATTAATATTTATTATTACTACATAGGGTAAATATGAATCACTAGTAGAATTTGGAAAATAAATGACTACGTGACTAAAACTTTTAGTCAAGTGACAAAATTTTAGTCACATGACTAAAAATGACTAAATTATACTAATTTTTTGCAATTCACAAGTATAAATGACTAAATAAATGACTAATTTGGTCATTGGATAAAATCACAACTCAATAATTGGTCAGTCAAATAAAAATGACTAAATAAATGACTATTATTGTATTCTTTTTTCTTTCGAATTTGATCATAATCCATAGAGCTTAAGCCCCCCTCATGGGACCCCTACCTAAGTGGGCCATTTGGCTGCCTAGGTTGCTTGGTGCACCAAAAATACATATTGTGTGGAAGGAATTGCCTCTTGGTGAAGTCTTAAGGCCTTCACATATTTTATTAAAAAATTTAACATTTACATTCTTTAACTTTTATTACTCCTTATGTTAATGAATCATTAATGTTTTTAACTATGATTTGAAGCCAATTTGATTTTTCTATTGTATTAGCATTTTAAATGTATCCAAGAGAAATTGTGGTCAATTTCACTAATAAAATATGATTTAAACAATCCAATTGCATTTTGAGGGCTATCTTGCAGACACTTTCATTTCAAAAGGTTAAGTAGTTATTTCTAGAAGCAATTAGATTCAATTTACATGGATTGTAGAAACATAATGTTTGTAAAAGTAATTATTTCTAGAAGCGATGCTTTAAAAACGTAAGTTCAAGTAGTTATTTCTACAAGCAATTAGATTCAATTTACATGGATTGTAGAAATGTAATGGTCGAGTCAACTAAAAACAAAGATTTTTCCCTTAAAAAAGAATATTTTTCCCTAAAAATGAAGATTATTTCACTTCTATCTTCGCTTGTTGATATACTCGACCATCTTAATAATGCAAAATATAAATAACAATGATCACTTTTGGTATGTGAAAAATTTCTCTTTCAAGCTTTATATTGTTAATTTTAAAAAAATATATAATTATTTTATAATCTATGAAATCAATTTGTGTGTTGATCATTTTTATAGATGTTATCTTTTTATACAAGTTTGAACTCTAGTAATTTTAGGAGCACATCATGCTTATCTTAATTTTTACAACATATATTAAAATGACAATGTAGATAGATTATTTTTTTTTCCCCTAAAAATGAAGATTAATTTTTACATGCCTTCCACGCAATAGTTTTTTTTGGTGCATTTTAGCAATAGGTATTTTTGGTGCCTTGGTCGGGTCATGTATGCATTTGGAGGGAATTTTAGGCAATTGATTTTTTGCGTAAAACATTGTGATTGCATGTTGGAAGGAAGTTTGGAAGTTTAATCAAAAATTTGGTGTTTCAGCTCCCACATTTTAAGGTTTTCCCTTGGTTTGCAGAGCAGAAAATCAGCTTAAGAAAGACTTCATCAATATTAAAGGATCATTGCACTAATACATCCAAAGGGGTTTTAAGACATTAATTTAAGACAAAATACTACTTTTTTCTTTAATTTTTCAATTGTCTTAAATTAAGACAATAAAAAAAACTTTTTTCTAAAGCATATTTTTATTTCCCTCCACATTTTCCTTATACATTTTCTTTTTTTTAAGGATTTTCCCTCTTATCTAAATTCTCCCTCTTCTTGAATGACAAAAAACAAATAGAAGATTCAAAGAACAAGGAAAAGAGGCACTAAGGAACATGCATGACAACTGGCATGAAGAAAAGTGATCAACAGACAACGATCACGAAGCACAAAAAATAGGGGGTTTTCCAATAACAACAAGGGATTTTTCAGACCAAAGAATCAACGTGGGTACAGGATATGGGGCAAGCTATAGTAATAAAGCTTCTACGAAGGACCTAATTTCAGCAATAGGTGTGCCCCACGTTTTGTCTTTTTTGTTGATAAATGTTGTGGAATTCGGCTTTACACTTGCATATTGCATTTTCTTGATAGTTTCTAATGTCTTTTCAACAAATCCATCTTGTACATATGTTGCAGCCATTCGAGCCCTGAGACCACATTCATTTGAGGCATTTTTTCAAGATTAAGTCACACGCCTTGTGTTAATTTCTATAACCAAACAACAGATTAATTGCACAATAAATTCACAGAAAGAAATCTGATTTATAACAATTAACACAACTGGGTTAATTAACAACTAATGATAGCAGAAGCAAAAATAACATGAAGCCAATCACAAAAAGATAATAACACAGATATACCCAGGAAACCCCAATGCAGGGAAAAACCTGCAAATGTTGGACCTTCTATTAAGCCTAACAACAAACTTTTCTCTCAAAAATACAATATGAGTTTGCTACAACAATCTTACATTTATAGAGCCTAGCTGCTTTACTTAGCATGCAAGGAAATAATCTTTCCTTTCTTTCTTTGGCTTTAATTACACATAAAATCACTCTTAGATTTATCTTATCCTCACAAACTTGGAAACATTCTATTAAAGAAAAAAAACTATTATTGCTGAAAATCCAACTCGAATTGCTTTAAAGCATATCTAACTTGAGCTGCTTTAAAGTGATTTAAAGCATATCCAACTTGAGTTGCTTTAAAACAACTCCACATCCCACCTTTCGAGCTACAAAAAATCAACACTCCCTCTTAGCGAGGAAGGTGTTATGCACCACACCCAACTTGTCCCTGAAGAATTCAAACTTGCTCTTCATCAAGGCCTTCATCAAAATATCTGCTATTTGTTCATCTGTAGGAATGTAATTAAGCTTCACTATCCCCTTCTCCACACAATCTATGATCAAGTGGTACTTGATCTCAATGTACTTTGACTTGTCATGAAACACTGGATTCTCAGAGAGTTTGATACAACTCTGATTATCATAGTAAATGACTGTAGGATCCAGCTCCCGATCAAAGAGCCATGCTAGAAGTTTTTGAAGCCAGATAGCCTCACATGTAGCCATATTGGCTGCCATATACTCGGCCTCTATAGAACTCAATGCAATTGACTTTTGTTTCTTGTTGTACCAAGAGACCACTCCTGATCCCAAACTGAAACTGCACCCTAAAGTGCTCTTTCGATCAGTTGTACTGCCTACCCAATCTACATTGGTAAACCCTTCAAGCTTCACTCCATCCTATTGCACATACTTCATCCCATAATCAACTGTGCCTCGAAGATATCTCAAAACATGCTTCACAACTATCCAATGCACATGTTTAGGTTCCACCATAAACTAACTGAGTGAGTTCACTGCAAAACAAATGTCTGGCCTAGTGTTGACTAGATACATAAGAGAGCCTATCAACTATCTGTATAAAGTCGGGTCTAGTGCCTCTGATCTAGAAGCATCAATATTCTTCAAATTGGTCACAAGTGGCATTGACATAGGTTTACAGTTTTCCATCCTAAATCACTTCAAGATATCAATTAAGTACTTCCCTTGTCCAAGGAAGATCTCTCCCTCTTTCTGCCACAACTCCAATCCCAGAAAGTAATGCATCAACCCCAAGTCCTTCATCTCAAACTCTCCTGCAAGATCCTGCTTGTAGTGTGCTATGAGCTCCTTTGACCCTGTGAGAAATAGGTCATCAACATATAAGAACAATATGAGAAGTTCGCCCTTCACCTGAACATAGTACAGGTTTAGATCCACCTCACTCTTGATGAAGCCCACACTCTGCAAGTAACTGTCAATATGTGAATACCATGCCCTGGGAGCCTGCTTGAGTCCAAACAGTGCTCTTTTCAACTTGCATACATGAGAATGCCTCTCATGTGCTTCAAATCCTTCTAGCTTCTCTATGTAAATCTCTTCCTCAATCACTCCATTGAGGAAGGTTATCTTTACATCCATCTGGTGAATCCTCCAACCCATTTGTGCTGCTACAGAAATGATAGCTCTTATGGATGAGTACCTGGCTATTGGAGCGAAAGTCTTGTCATACACGACTCCTTCCTTCTAAGAAAACCCCTTAGCCAAAAATTGAGCTTTGAGCTTCTCCACACTACCATCTATAGCATGCTTAATCTTATACAGCCATCTCAAGCCTACCACAGACTTATCTTCTGGTCGAGGTACTACCTCCCACACACTATTCTTCATGATGGAAGAATACTCTTCCACCATGGTATTCCTCCATACTTGGTGTTTGGATGCCTCTTGAAAGTTGGAAGGTTCTACTTCAATTAATTCACTCATAAGTGCCACATAATCTTAATAACGTTTGGGATCCCTTCTCTGTCTAACTGAATCTTGAGGATCACCTACATATTCTTGAGCCTCTCTCAGTGTCTGCTCAGCTGCCCTATTTCTCCTATTTTCTGTAATAGGAATCTGAGGTTGAGGAATTATTGATTCCTCCTTCTAATCACCCTGCTCGACCTACTCAGCCTGCTCACTCTTCTCTCCAGCTTGCATGACTGAAGTTTGAGGAAATTGTGTTGCCTCAACTGTGGTTGATTGCTCCTCCTCATTCATAAAGTTGCTAGATTTTTGAAGAGCCCTCTCTTCCTCGAACTTTACATCTCTACGAACAACTATTTTCCTGATAGTAGGAATGTAAACCCGATAAGCCTTAGAAGTTTCATTGTACCCAACAAGGATACCCTTCTCTACAGTAGGTTCCAACTTGGTTCTCTTCTCAATAGGAATGTGACAATACACAAGGTATCCAAAGATGCGAATGTGCCCCAAGTCTGGTTTCTTACTAGAGAACGCCTCTTCTGGAGTCAACTTTCCCAACACTTTGTGAGGGCTCCTATTCTACAAATACACAGTTGTGTTGCAAGCTTCTGCCCATAAGAACCAAGGAAGATCCTAATCATGAAGCATGGCCTTGGCTGCTCCAACTATAGCCATGTTCTTCCGTTCAGCAACCCCATTTTGCTGAGGGTTGTACGGAACTGTCAACTCTTTCTTGATACCTTCCTGAGCACAAAAATATTTGAAGGAATTCAAGGTATACTCGCCTCCATTATCAGACCTTAGTATCTTGATCTTCTTCCCATTTTGGTTCTCCACGAGAGCCTTAAACTCTTTGAACCTACTAAAGACCTCATCTTTATTCTTCATGAAATATATCCACGTCTTCCTGGAGAAATCATCAATGAAGGTAACATAATACTCATATCCATTCAAGGATGTTGTTGACATAGGTCCACACACATCTAAGTGTATGAGATCCAAAATCCTTTTAGATCTAGTGTCACAATTTGGAAAATTGGTCTTGGCATATTTCCCAAGAGCACAACCCTTGCACACCTCATGCTTTTTTGTCTTCATCTTAGGCAGCCCCGACACTATTTCCTTAAGAATATTAAGTGCTCCATGGTGAAGGTGAACCATCCCCTGTGCCATAATTCTCCTATCCCTTTAGAGGTACTAACCAATGCATGTGTTGGCTCAAACTATAACCAAAACAAGCTGCCATGCCTAACTCCAATCACTTTTGCAACCTTGGAATTTTTGGGATGAATATAGACTTTTCCCCTCTCAAAGGTCATGATGTAACTCTTGTCTTCCAAAGTAGAAACTGAGATTAAATTCTTTGTCATGCGAGGGATATACAACACATCCTCCACCAACAAAGGTTTTCCAGACTCCCTCTAAAACTTGACGATGCCAATACCAGTTGCATTGTACTTGGTAGTGTCTCCAAACTCAATATAGAAATCCAGCTTCTTCTCCTCCAACTTGGTGAAACATTCTCTGACTCCCGTCATGTGGCAAGAAGCCCCACTGTCAATATACCATACCCTGTTGGCAATTGAAATTGAGAGACAGGCAATGAGTGAAAACTCATTCTTAAATTGTGATGCAAACTCGTCCACCTTTATTGTAACATCAACTTGCTTCTTGTTATTATTTTTGCTTCCACTGTTATTAGTTGTTAATTAACCCAGTTGTGTGAATTGTTATAAATCAGATTTCTTTCTGTGAATTTATTGTGCAATTAATCAACTGGGTTAATTAACAACTAATAACAGTGGAAGCAAAAATAACATGAAGCCAATCACAAAAAGATATTAACACAGATATACCCAGGAAACCCCAATGCAGGGAAAAACCTACAAATGTTGGATCTTCTATTTAGCCTAACAACAAACTTTTCTCTCAAAAATACAATATGAGTTTGCTACAACAATATTACATTTATAGAGCCTAGCTACTTTACTTAGCATGCAAAGAAAGAATCTTTCCTTTCTTTCTTTGGCTTTAAATACACATAAAATCACTCTTGGATTTATCTTATCCTCACAAACTCAGAAACATTCTATTAAAGAATAAAAATCCTGCTATTGCTGAAAATCCAACTCGAATTGCTTTAAAGCATTTCTAACTCAAGTTGCTTTAAAGTGATTTAAATCATATCCAACTTGAGTTGCTTTAAAAAAACTCCACATCCCACCTTTCAAGCTACAAAAAATCAACACTCCCTCTTAGCGAGGAAGGTGTTTTGCACCACACCCAACTTTTCCCTGAAGAATTCAAACTTGCTCTTCATCAAGGCCTTTGTCAGAATATCTTCTATCTGTCCATCCATAGGAATGTAATTGAGCTTCACTATCCCCTTCTCCACACAATCTCTGATCAAGTGGTACTTGATCTCAATATGCTTTGACTTGTCATGAAACACTGGATTCTCAGAGAGTTTGATACAACTCTAATTATCACAGTAAATGACTGTAGGATCCAACTCCTGATCAAAGAGCCCAGCTAGAAGTTTTTGAAGCCAGATAACCTCACATGTAGCCATACTTACTGCCATAAACTTGGCCTCTGCAGAACTCAGCGCAACTAACTTTTGTTTCCTGCTATACCAAGAGACTGCTCCTGATCCCAAATAGAAACTACACCCTGAAGTGCTCTTCCGATTAGTTGTACTGCCTGCCCAATCTACATCGATAAACCCCTCGAGCTTCACTCCATCCTACTGAGCATACTCTAGCCCATAATCAACTGTGCCTCAAAGATATCTCCAAACATGCTTCGCAACTATCCAGTGCACATGTTTAGGTTCCACCATAAACTGATTGAGTGAGTTCACTGCAAAACAAATGTCTAGCCTAGTGTTGACCATATACATAAGAGAGCCTATCAACTGTCTATATAAAGTTGGGTCCACTACCTCTGATCTAGAAGCATCAATCTTTTTCCAATTGGTCACAAGTGGCGTTGACATAGGCTTACAATTTTCCATCCTTAATCACTTTAAGATATCAATTAAGTACTTCCCTCATCCAAAGAAGATCTCTCCCTCTTTCTGCCACAATTCCAATCCCATAAAGTAATGCATCAACCCCAAGTCCTTCATCTCAAACTCCCCTGCAAGATCCTGCTTGCAGTGTGCTATGAGCTCCTCTGACCCTATGAGAAATAAGTCATCAACATATAACAACAATATGAGAAGTTCACCCTTCACCTAAACATAGTACAGGTTCGGATCTGCCTCACTCTTGATGAAGCCCACACTCTGCAAGTAGCTGTCAATATGAGAATACCACACCCTGGAAACCTGTTTGAGTCCATACAATGCTCTTTTCAACCTGCATACAGGAGAATCCCTCTCATGTGCTTCAAATCCTTCTGGTTGCTCTATGTAAATCTCTTCCTCAATCACTCCATTAAGGAACGCCATCTTTACATCCATCTGGTGAATCCTCCAACCCATTTGTGCTGCTACAGAAATGATAGATCTTATGGATGAGTACTTGGCTACTAGAGTGAAAGTCTCATCATAGTCGACTCCTTCCTTCTGAGAAAACCCCCTAGCCACAAACCGGGCTTTGAACTTCTCCACACTACCATCTGTAGCATGCTTAATCTTATACAACCATCTTGAGCCCACCACAAACTTATCTTTTGGTCTTGGTACTACCTCCCACACACTGTTCTTCATGATGGAAGAATACTCTTCCACCATGGCATCTCTCCACACTTGGTGCTTGGATGCCTCCTGAAAGATGGAAGGTTCTACTTCAATTAATTCACTCATAAGTGCCACATACTCAGAATAATGTTTGGGATCCCTTCTCTATCTGACTGAATCTTGAGGATCGCCTACATATTCTTGAGCCTCTCTCAATGTTTGCTCAGTTGCACTGTTTCTCCTCTTCTCAGTAATAGGCATCTGAGGCTGAGGAATTATTTATTCCTCTATCTGATCATCCTGCTTGGCTTGCTTGTTCTGCTCTCTAGCTTGCATGACTAAAGTTTGAGGAATTTTTTCTACCTCAACCGTGGGTGAGTGTTCCTCCTCATTCATCAAGTTGCTTGACTTCTGAAGAGCCTTTTCTTCCTTGAACTTCACATCTCTGTGAACCACTATTTTCCTGAGAGCAAGAATGTAAACCTGATAAGCCTTAGAAGTTTCATTGTACCCAACAAGGATACCCTTCTATGTAGTAGGTTCCAACTTGGTTCTCTTCTCAACAGGAATGTGACAATACACAAGGCATCCAAAGATGCGAATGTGTCCCAAATCTAGTTTCTTACCAGTGAACGCCTCTTCTGGAGTCAACTTTCCCAACACTTTGTGAGGGCTCCTATTCTGCAAATACACAACTATATTGCAAGCTTCTGACCATAAGAACCAAGGCAGATCCTGATCATGAAACATGGCCTTGACTGCTCCAACTATAGCCCTATTCTTCCATTCAGCAACCCCATTTTGTTATGGGTTGTATAGAACTGTCAACTCTTTCTTGATACCTTCTTGAGCGCAAAAATATTTGAAGGCATTCAAGGTATACTCGCCTCCATTATCAGACCTTAGTATCTTGATCTTCCTCCCTGTTTGGTTCTCCACAAGAGCCTTAAACTCTTTGAACCTACTGAAGACCTCATCTTTATTCTTCAAAAAATATATCCATGTCTTCCTGGAGAAATCATCAATGAAAGTAACAAAATACTCATACCCATTCAAGGATGTTGTTGACATGGGCCCACACACATTTGAGTGTACAAGATCCAAAATTCCTTTAGATCTAGTGTCGCTATTTGGAAAACTGGTCTTGGCATATTTCCCAAGTGCACAACCTTTACACACCTCATGCTTTTATGTTTTCATCTCAGGTAGCCCTGTCACTATTTCCTTAAGAATATTAAGTGCTCCATGGTGAAGGTGAGCCATCCTCCTATGCCATAAGTCTCCTATCCCTTTACAGCTACTAACCAACACATGTGCTGGCTCAAACTGCAACCGAAACAAGCTACCATGCCTAACTCCAATCACTTTTGCAACCTTGGAATCTTTGGGACGAATATAGATTTTTTCCCTCTCAAAGGTCATGATGTAACCCTTGTCTTCCAAAGCAAAAACTGAGATTAAATTCTTTGTCATGTTGGGGACATATAACACATCCTCCACTAACAAAGGTTTTCCATACTCCCTCTGAAACTGGATGGTGCCAATACTAGTTGCATGGTACTTGGCATTGTCTCTGAGCTCAATATAGAAATCCAGCTTCTTCTCCTCCAACTTGGTGAAACATTCTGTGACTCCCGTCATGTGGTGAGAATCCCCATTATCAATATACCATACCCTATTGGCAATTGAACTTGAGAGATAGGTAATGAGTGAAAACTCATTCTCACATCATGATGCAAACTCGTCCACCTTTGTTGTAGCAACAACTTGCTTCTTCTGCTTGTCCTTATTTTTCTTATTCGGACATTGACTGGCATAGTGACCCATCTAATGTCAGCAAAAAAAAATTGTTTTGCTCAGATCTTTCTTCTTCCCACTCTTGATAGAAGAACCTTATGATTTCTCTTTATTGAACTTCTTCTTACCCTTGCTTGCAAGAGAAATATTTTCTTCATCTTGACCCTTCTTCGTTTGATCTCCTCGATGAGCACCTTCATGGATCTCCTCCTGAACAAAATCATCCCAATGTCTTGCCCAATCAGGTAGTCAATCTATGCCAACAACACACTTGACAAACACTTCCCAGTGCTTTGCAAAGCCATTCAAGGCTATATGCACCAACTCATCTTCACTAATCATCTCTCCAACAACAGCAAGCTCATCCCTAACCTATGTTAGCTTGGACAAGTAAGAGGTCACACTCTTGCCTTTGGACATCTTGGTATTATGCAATTTGTCCTTAAGCATCATCTTATGACTTTGATAGTCACTCTGATAAAGTTTTGTGAGTGTATCCCACATCTCCTTGGCAGTGTCTTTCCCCAATAAATGAGGAATTAAATGTCTGGCATGGTGTTGACCAGATACATAAGAGATCCTATCAACTATCTGTATAAAGTTGGGTCCACTGCCTTTGATCTAGAAGCATCAATCTTCTTCTAATTGGTCACAAGTGGCCTTGATAGAGGTTTACAGAATCACTTCAAGATATCAATTAAGTAATTCCCTTGTCCAAGGAAGATCTCTCCCTCTTTCTGCCACAACTCAAATCCTAGAAAGTAATGCATCAACCCCAAGTCCTTCATCTTAAACTCTCCTGCAAGATCCCACTTGCAATGTGCTATGAGCTCCTCTGACCCTATGAGAAATGGATCATCAACATATAACAACACTATGAGAAGTTTTCCCTTCACCTGAACATAGTACAGGTTTAGATCCACCTCACTCTTGATGAAGCCCACACTCTGCAAGTAACTGTTGATACGTGAATACCATGCCCTGTGAGCCTGCTTGAGTCCATATAGTGCTCTTTTCAACCTGCATACATGAGAATCCCTCTCATGTGCTTCAAATCCTTCTGGTTTCTCTATGTAAATCTCTTCCTCAATCACTCCATTGAGAAAGGCCATCTTTACTCTGGTGAATCCTCCAACTCATTTGTGTTGCTACAGAAATAATAGCTCTTATGGATGAGTACCTGGCTACTGGAGAAAAAGTCTCATCATAGTCGACTCCTTCCTTCTGAGAAAACCCCTTAGCCACAAACTGGGATTTGAACTTCTCCACACTACCATTTGTTTCATGCTTAATCTTATACAACCATCTCGAGCCCACCACAAACTTATCTTCTAGTCTTGGTACTACCTCCCACACACTATTTTTCATGATGGAAGAATACTCTTCCACCATGGCATCCCTCCATACTTGGTGTTTGGATGCCTCTTGAAATTTGGAAGGCTCTACTTCAATTAATTCACTCATAAGTGCCACATACTCAGAATAACCTCTGGGAGCCCTTCTCTGTCTGAATGAATCTTAAGGATCACCTACATATTCTTGAGCCTCTCTCAGTGTCTGCTCAGCTGCCATGTTTCTCCTCTTCTCTGTAATAGGAATCTAAGGCTGAGGAATTATTGATTACTCCTTCTAATCACCTTGCTCGGCCTGCTCACTCTACTCTCCAGCTTGCATGACTGAAGTTTGAGGAATTTTTGCTACCTCAACCGTGGGTGAGTGTTCCTCCTCATTCATCAAGTTGCTTGACTTCTGAAGAGCCCTTTCTTCCTTGAACTTCACATCTCTGTGAACCACTATTTTCCTGAGAGTAGGAATGTAAACCCGATAAGCCTTAGAAGTTTCATTGTACCCAACAAGGATACCCTTCTCTGTAGTAGGTTCCAACTTGGTTATCTTCTCAATAGGAATGTGACAATACACAAGGCATCCAAAGATGCGAATGTGCCCCAAGTCTAGTTTCTTACCAATGAACACCTCTTCTGGAATCAACTTTCCCAACACTTTGTGAGGGCTCCTATTCTGCAAATACACAGCTATATTGCAAGCTTCTTCCCATAAGAACCAAGGTAGATGTTGATCATGAAACATGGCCTTGACTGCTCCAACTATAGCCCTATTCTTCCATTCAACAACCCCATTTTGTTATGGGTTGTATGGAACTGTCAACTCTTTCTTGATACCTTCTTGAGCGCAAAAATATTTGAAGGAATTCGAGGTATACTCGCCTCCATTATCAGACCTTAGTATCTTGATCTTCCTCCCTATTTGGTTATCCATGAGAGCCTTAAACTCTTTGAACCTACTAAAGACCTCATCTTTATTCTTCAGAAAATATATCCATGTCTTCCTAGAGAAATCATCAATGAAAGTAAAAAAATACTTGTACCCATTCAAGGATGTTGTTGACATGGGCCCACACACATTTGAGTGTACAAGATCCAAAATTCCTTTAGATCTAGTGTCGTTGTTTGGAAAACTGGTCTTGGCATATTTCCCAAGTGCACAACCTTTACACACCTCATGCTTTTATGTTTTCATCTTAGGCAGCCCTGTCACTATTTCCTTAAGAATATTAAGTGCTCCATGGTGAAGGTGAGCCATCCTCCTATGCCATAATTCTCCTATCCCTTTACAGCTACTAACCAACACATGTGCTAGCTCAATTTGCAACCGAAACAAGTTGCCATACCTAACTCCAATCACTTTTGCAACCTTGGAATCTTTGGGACGAATATAGATTTTTCACCTCATTGGGGTTTCCTGGGTAATTCTGTGTTATTGTCTTTTTGTGATTGGCTTCTTGTTATTTTTACTTATGTTGTTATTAGTTGTTATTTAACCCAATGTATTAATTGTTATAAATCAAATTTCTTTTCTGTGAATTTATTGTGCAATTAATCTGTAGCTAGGTTATAAGAAATTAACATTGTATTAAAGCACTAAACTTTGAATACGAAGCCAAGATTTGTGACACAAATTTCAAGAAAAAAATAAAATAAAATCATATTTTTGTCTCTAGTTCTTTTGTGGCTATGGCAACCAGTGTTCGATACAAGGACATGCTTGAGGGTGCATCTAACTTCTTGCAGTGGAAGGTCTGGATTACATTTGTTCTCAAGGAGAACAGGTTGTGGATCTATGCTAGTACAGAAGTAACACCAGCAAAAAATGATCCTATTGCCTTAGATTTGCATGAATTCAAAGAGGCCAAGGCTCAGAGGATTATCTTGGATGGAGTAAGAGATCATTTAATTTCTCATTTATTGGGGAAAGACACCGCCAAGGAGATGTGAGATACACTCGCACCAACTCATCTTCATTAATCATCTCTCCAACAACAGAAAACTCATCCCTGACCTGTGTCAGCTTGGACAAGTAAGAGGTCACACTCTCGCCTTTGGAAATCTTGGTATTATGCAATTTGTCCTTGAGCATCATCTTTTGACTCTAATAGTCACTTTGATAAAGTTTTGTGAGCATATCCCACATCTCCTTGGCAGTGTTTTTCCCTGATAAATGAGGAATTAAATGATCTCTTACTCCATCCAGGATAATCCTTCGAGCCTTGGCCTCTTTTACTTCATGCAAATCTAAGGCAACAAGATCATTTGTTGGTGGTGTCACTTATTTACTAGCATAGATCCACAACCTGTTCTCCTTGAGAACAGATGTAATTTGAACCTTCCACTGCAAGAAGTTAGATGCACCCTCAAGCATGTCCTCATATCGAACGCTAGTTGCCATAGCCACAAAAAGAACTAGAGACAAAAATCTGATGATTTTTTTTTCTTGAAATCTGTGTCACAAATCTTGGCTTCGTATTCATAGTTTAGAGCTCTGATACCATGTTAATTTCTATAACCTAGCAATAGATTAATTGCACAATAAATTCACATAAAGAAATATGATTTATAAAAATTAACACAACTGGGTTAATTAACAACTAATAATAGCGAAAGCAAAAATAACATGAAGCCAATCACAAAAAGATAATAACACAGATATACCCAGGAAACCCCAATGTGGGGAAAAACCTACAAATGTTGGATCTTCTATTCAACCTAACAACAAACTTTTCTCTCAAAAATACAATATGAGTTTGCTACAACAATCTTACATTATAGAGCCTAGTTGCTTTACTTAGCGTGCAAGGAAATAATCTTTCCTTGCTTTCTTTGGCTTTAATTACACATAAAATCACTCTTAGATTTATCTTATCCTCACAAACTCGGAAACATTCTATTAAAGAATAAAATCTATTGTTGCTAAAAATCCAACTCGAATTTCTTTAAAGCATATCTAACTCGAGTTGCTTTAAAGTGATTTAAAGCATATCCAACTCGATTTGTTTTAAAACAACTCCACATCCCACCTTTCAAGCTACAAAAAATCAACACCTTTTCCATGCTTCCAATTTTTACTAAAACAATTCATATGCCTTGTCTATGTGCCTTTCACTTTTTGTTGTCAAACAAATCACATGCCATGTCTATGATTCTTCAATTTTGCGTACATGTCTACCAACGCAATTTCAACTATAACACCTAAAAACTATAACTCCATCTATTTTATTTCTTGATAGATGCCCTTACCCTATCTGGAATTTCCCATTTTGGCACAAATAGAATGGAAGCTGGAAAAGGTTGAGGAATCTAGCCTTACACCACCAATCTCATTTGCTTGACATTTTCAAAATCTTGTTTGACAAATCCATCCCGTGCATATTTTGCAATTATTGCATTCCATGAGACCATGTTTCTCTAATGCCTGGACGATCTTATTAATGCACTCCTGCTAGCTAGGAAGAGCTAGGGTTGGGAGAGTAAGTTCTTTTCTCTGGATTGATGGATCTTGTAGAAGGAGCAGTTCCCATTCCATCAGTTCCCAACCATTTCATGGAACCCAAGACAGGGGTGGGGAGGTAGATGAATCCAAAGCTAGTGAGGGACCAAGGAATCCTGTATTTGGTCGAGTGTTCAAGGGCTTATGACTCTACATAGTGGTAGGACTTTATCTATGGCTTTTTTTCTCTCGTTGATGAGATTATTGGTCATTGATATTCGTCTACCCAAGAGGGATAGCTTCTGTGTGGTGAGTGATGCGATAAAATGCAAGTAAGGTCTCATGTGGTGAGTTGGATGGAGAATTAGGCATTCTCTACCTTATCCTAATGTCCACATTACTTACTGTATAAACCAATCATTGATATTTACTAGCACTACCTTACATCTGCATATCCTCTTACTAAGATTTCTTGGCCCTGCACAGGTGTTATCCTCTTTCTAGGATTTCTTCGCCCTCCACTAGTGTTCAATATATGAGCCTTGAGATTAGAAAAATTTCTTTGCTATTCCATAACCTATCGTATTCTTACAGTTTGTAGTGTTGATCCAATAACATAATCAAAATCTGACCATTGATCACAAACTACATCAAAAAAACCAACCATCAACCACCCAAGAGCAATAAACAAATAAAATGTCAATTTTAATACTGCAAAAATCCTTTGTCTCTACGTACAAAGCCATTACAATATAATATACATACAGGCAGTCCATTGTGCTAACATGTGTTGATGTTCAAATTGTACCTAGCCGATTACAACTCCAACTCAATTCAAGTATATGGATAAATTATATTTCAACCAAAGCAAATGCAAACATGACTAGTTCTTCTTAAAAGCATATGTTGAGTCTTTGAAATCATATGTTGAGTCTTGAAAATCTCAATTGAGTATACATATAACACAGTGTCTTGTAATTACTATATGGAATTTTAGACTCTCAATGTAGATTAACCTGCCCCAAATATGCTTTTAAAGATAAATCACAGGCCCATCTAAAATTGGCACTACATTGGTCTATGACATTTTTGAAAATCTTGGCCTAATAGGTATTCAAAATCATGACAAATCTTATCAATCATTGCAAGTTCACCTATCTTTGACAATATAAAACACTAAACCTTAATTTGTTGGGTATTTTAACTAGTTCAAAAATAATCAGTAATTGACCAAAAAAACCACTTTGTAATTTTCAATTGAAAACAAATAAAAAATCCAAACATGTGCTTGTTGTGTTTGGTAGAACCAGCATTGGCTCTATGTACAAGAATAAATTGTTTATATGATGTGAGTTTTTTGGTTACAACTATTGCGATTGGTTCCCAAGGGATCATGATTGTGGATGCATTCATGGTGGGCAATCTATAATGGTTGTTCTAATGTTGGAGGTTGTGACAATTGGAATTTCCTTGGGTGAAACTTTCTCTCACTTCAACCACAATGGCAGACTACTTATGCTATTCTCACAAATTTATCGGGTACAATGGGCTGAGTGGATATCCAATACTTGCAAGCCATGTCGATCTTGGAGACTTGATCAATGGCAATTACATGGACAAATGTTTCCTTTCCAACCAAATATTTGTACCAAAGTGAGGAAATTGAAATGGTGGTTGTTTCTATCCCAAAACTATCAACCCTTTTTTTGTGCAAATGTAAGGGAGGTATAAAAAGGTATTGAAAATCCCATTAAGAGGTTTGATTGGCAGATGTGGAGTAGTTTTTTTATGTGACAATAGACAAAGAACAAATTGCAAAGTTCAAGATGTGTAGAAACTTTCCAAAAAGACAATTAATATGGTTGGGTCTCTATTATAAATTGCATGATATAGTGAATGACATGCCATTAGCATACTCTTTTTTGGATTTTTTCTACCCTTATTATTTTCTCCAATGAAAACTATAGTGTCATGTGAATTCTTCTTGTCATATGTTCTATTTATTTATTTTTGTTTATTTGTATTGTTATGTTTACTTTTTGAGAATTCAATATTATTATAGGTACAAGACATATCATCATAACAAAATATGAAAGAGGAGAATAGAATAAAGATAGAAAAATTCATAATTAAGGGATTAGTAGAGTTATCAATCTAGTGTATTATGAATCAACATATCCAATAAATAATCCTCACTCCCATTTTTAGAGAATGGAAGGTGTTGCAACATAACTCTTGAAAACACGAAAAGCAATACAACCATTATCTACATTGTGACTCCATTGGGAGTTCATGACCTCCAAATCATCATCAAATTGCAAGTGGAATATGATTGTGTTAGTAAATAAACCCTAAACCACTACAATAAGAAGTACACACTAATAATAAAAGAAGTTAAAATTATGGAATGTTATCATATTTGGTGGTAATTTTGGAGTTAAGAAAATATTATGTCCTTTATATTTGATGTATTCTCTAGACCACAATATTATTTTTTCTCTTATATTGGCTGAGAAACTTAGGTTGGAATGGTGGACAAGAATCTCCATCCATAATCCTTATTAGAGTGATGGATCTACTATAGAAGGTAACTAAATCAAAACTAATTTCCATGATGAAAAAATTCTTAGACTAAAACCAAGCCATTCTCAAGGAATCAAAAAAACACAAGACTACATTCAAAACTCCTTGGGGAACCTATTTCTATGTAAGAATGACATTGAGGTTAAAAATTTAGGTTTAAATAATTTTAATAGAGCCATGGATGTTGCATTTGTAGGCCTCATAGATGGGATCATGGCAGTTTACCAAGATGATCTAACAACATATTCCAAGGTCATAAAGGATCATTGAAAACACTTAGAGATAATCTTCAAAAGATGCCTTAAGTATGTGATTTCCCTAAATCCTAAAATGTGCATATTTGGTATGGAAGAAGCAAAGTAATGAGGCATATTGTATCAAAGGATTGGGTGAGAATTGATCTAGAAAGAGTAAAATTAGTTGAACTCACTCCTCAACATAAAATAGTCAAGGGAATGCAAACTTTATTTGGGATTTTTTTTTAAAATTCATTGTAAACTTTGCTAAGAAAACCAAAATTTTCAATATCTAAAATATTGGGAAAAGAGCAATCAATTGCAGGCAATGATTTAATCAACTAAATAATTTGTGAAGATCAAGGGAGCACCTAAAGAAGTGTCAGTCTTGGTAAACCTAGGTTATTCTGAACCATTTTATACCACCTTATTTTTCTTATTTCATACTATTATTGGTGTACTACTTTAGATGAAAAGGATGGATATGAGCAACCTATGATATTTTTAGTAAGTATTTACAAGGTATTGAATTAGAGTATGCAATAATACAAAATAATTCTTACACCCTTGTAAAAGATATCAAGAATTATAGATAATATATTATCGATGCAAATACCATTACATATATGTCATATATAGTACTAAAATAAGCATTCACTTAGTAGAAAGCCTTAAGTAAGAGTTGAAAATAGATCAATAAGATGCAAGAATATGATACTAAGGTACAAACAAAAAAAATAGTTAGAGGTCAAGGTTTCACCAAACTAATGGTAGATGTAAATAGATATAAGTATTTGAATTCAATCAAATAAATTCTAATTGTACATAAAAGAAATTTATTGAAGGATGATCCATATTGTAAGGATATTATATTTTACTCGGGAAACATGAAGTGTCCCTCTAGAATGAGTGATAACTAACAAAGAACTCTCAAGTTGCAACCATAGAGGTATGTGTTGGTACATGATGATTGATGTGGAGAGATCCAAATGGAATTTTCCTCAAGTGCTGAAATCAAGAGAAATTGAATAAGATTATGGATGAATACCATAAAGATTTTGTGGAGGATATTTCAAGACCAAGACCACTACACACAAGATTATTTGATCAAGATATTGGTGGCCTACCTTTTTAAAGAATATCCTTGTAAGAGTAAAGAAATGTGACTCTCACCAGAGATTCTCAAGCAAGACGAAGTATGTAGGTACACTCCTTCTTACTTCTATAGTATTTCAAGCTCCTTTTTTGTATTGAGGAATCATTTTTATAGGTGAAATCTAAGAGAGATCAAGTAATAGATATAAGTGGATTCTTGTAGCTATCAACTACTTCAACAGATGGGTCAAGGAAATTCCAACCCACAATGCTACATCAAAGGTGGTAGTTGATTTCCTTTTAAATAACATCATAACCAAATTTAGTGTGCCTAGAAGGACCATTGTTGATAAAGTTATGTGTTTTAGATCTCATGATATTTCAATTTTATGTAATAACTATGGGATTGATTTAATACACTCATCCCCTTTATCATCCTCAAGGGAATGGAAAATGTAAGTCCAATAAAATCCTCATGAAGGTCATTAGAATAACACTATATATGAAAAAGAAAATTCATGTCATAAGTTGAAGTATGTAATATGGGCTAACACAGTAGACTACATAGTAGGTATTGGTAAAAATATATTTGAACTTATGAATGGGTTATATGCCAATATGATAAACAGTTTGAATATCTTAGTGTATCAACTACTACAAGATATTTAAGAGATAAATCGATGCAAAATTCTCATCTAATTTTCAAAATAATAGTGTTTGATGATAATAGGAGGTTTGCACATGAAAATATCTTGTCGCAAAAAAAGGAAAAAAATGTCTATTAACAAGACAACATTGCAAAAAAATTTATAGTTTGGAGACATGGTCCTCATGTGGAATGGTAGAATAGAGGATAAAGGAAAACATGAAAATTTCTATGTTTTATGGATTAAGCCATAGAAAATTAAGGAGTATGGTCACAATTATGTACTATTTTAGGGATTTAGTGGCAGATTTAATGGAGCTACTAGTTCATGTTGTTCATATCAAACATTAATTTAGGTAAGTGATTATTTCTTACCTTATACATACTATGTTTTGTTGTTTTGTATTATTATTGGTCATGACGAAGTATGTTTATCCTATTCCCCTCTTTGCATTCCCTTTTTTGGCATGCTCTTAGAGATCTAAATTTGTATTATGCTTACAAGAATCACATGTCCCTTGTTGGATGCTATGGATGTATTTATGATATTTGGTTATCATTGATGTCAACACGATTAGCATTTGGTGTATTAAAGACTATATATGTTGAGGATATTGAGAAAATTGTAAAAGAAAGTGTTCTAAAAGTGTTCCAAGTTCCCAGTGGAACTGTGCAGGTCATGAAGGCATCTTGTTCTTTACGTTGAAGTTCAGTTGCTATGGATTAAAGGGTTTTCTACTAAGTGTATCTAGATCATCTACCAGAAGTTTTAGAGGTCCACGTATAGATTTGATCATGTTATGATCTGACAATGTTTATGTGGTCTATGTCAGTGTTCCTGAGTGAAGTTTGTGTAATTATGGTAATTCTAGTTGTTGCAGATGTTTATTTGTTATTTCTTGGTGCTCTTGGATGTTTCTAGATCATGCTCTATCATTGTGGTATGTCCACATTGATCAGTGTGCTCATGGTCAAAAAAAATTCTTACGTATGTTCGAATTTTCTTATTCCTGGCCGACATGATGATGGTAGCATGTTGTGGATCTTCGAGGTGAAATTAATTGAATTCCTTTTGTGTTGGAGATATTAATTTGGCTCTCCACTATGTTGTGGCTGACCTTGGTAGATTAGCATTAAAAATTTATTTATAAATTTGGGCCGACATTGAAAATATGTTTTATTTTCCTGGCCGACTAAGTTGTTGATGAAATCTCATGATGCAGATATCCAAGAGCAATTGTTTCATCGGTGTAGTGTGTGGAAGAGGTGCTTCATGTGTTGGGTGTGCTTTTAAGTGTGTATGTGTGAATATCATTCAATTGTAGAGTAGAGAGTGAAGAAGATTGAGCTAAGTGTGAAGAGTGAAAAGAGGAGTTTTATGTGCTTAATTGGAACTATAATCAGGCTTGTACAAAAGCTAATTTTTTAGTTCACACCCTTTGTATTTTAATCCTATTATGTATTCTTGGGAAGTGAGCCCCTTCTCTAATTGTAGAGAGCTCTAGGCAGTGTGCCTGAATGCATGTGCATTCCCCTATATTGATTTCATTATACTTTTAACAGGGTATAATCCTGTGGACTAACATCCACCGTGGTTTTTCCCCTAATAGGGTTTCCACATAAAAAATATTGGTGCTTTGTCTCTCTGATGTGTTAATTTTTTATGGTTAATTGCTTATTCATTAGATTTGAAATTAAGTTAAGTAAAGTTTGAAAATTTTATCATTATGTGACAACTGATTCACCCCCCTCTCAATTGTTTATAAAAAATATGGTGCTTTGTCTCTCTGATGTGTTAATTATTTATGGTTAATTGCTTATTCATCAGATTTGAGATTAAGTTAAGTAAAGTTTGAAAATTTTATCATTATGTGACAACTGATTCACCCCCCTCTCAATTGTTTGTCCTTGTTATTCCAACAATTGGTATCAAAGTAGGTTCCTCTGAAGAAGTCTAAAAGCTTGAGGTGATCTGAGATGGCAACATTCAAGAAGGAAAGTCCAAGATTTGATGGAACTAACTACTCACTGTGGAAAGTTAGGATGCAATGTCACCTAAGGTGTATTGGTGAAGCCTACTGGAAGATTACAAAAGATCCATATGTTATTGCTTAGAATGGTCCCTCCACTATTGATGAGATCAAAGATGTTGAAAAAAAATATCAGACCTATTGAAGCTTTGGTAAGTGCTTTGACAGATTCAGAGATGGAAAATGTGGTAGGATTGCAGATAGCTCATGAGATTTGGATGAAGCTGGAAACTTTGTATGAAGGAGATGCACAGGTGAAGATGGCTAAGTTACAAATTTTAAAAAGAAAGTATGAGAATTTGAAGATGCGTGAAGATGAAAATATCACTTCTTTTATGCAAACAGTAAATGAGGATGAAATTGTAGCTAAGATACTCAGATCCTTGCCTCCCTCTTACAAACTGAAGGTTCATGCTATTGAAGAGCTCAGATCAGTAACAAAGATGTCAAGAGACACATTGGTTGGTAAGCTCAAGATGCTTTTGAATTAAGTGAATTTGGTGAACCTATTCCAAAGACTAAATCAACATTCAAGGCTACTATATCCAGAAGTAACAAGAAAAGATATGGTCTGAGAGAATGTTCTAGAAAGATATCCATCCAAGTATGATGAAGAACTGAATCAGCTTGAAGATAAAGAAAGAGAAGTAGAAGAATTGGAAGCATTGATTGTAAAGAAAGAAGGCAGAGGAAAAGGTAATTATGAAGGAGTGTTACTTGTTAAATGTTTTTCATGTAGTAAAATAGGTCATTTTGCATCAAGATGTCCTAAAAGAGTTCCTAGAACTAAGCCTAACAAGTCTAGATTCCAAAAGAAATGTTACTTTGCTGAAGGAGTAACTGATGATGAGTCTAATAAAGATAATGGAAATGAAGATGAATGGGTTTTCATTGCTACCATTGAAAATAGTCTTGTGGCTACTGAATCTACTAAAGATGAGAAAGCTCTTGTAGCCCAAGTTGAAGAAAAGGATGAGTGGGTTATTAATAGAGGATGCTCACATCATATGACTGGTGATAAAAATAAATTTGTAAGTCTAGAGAAGTATGATGGTGGTGTTGTAAGGTTTGGAGACAACAATGCTAGTGTGATTCGTGGCGGAGGTTCTATTTGTCTTGGTGGTAAGGATAACACTGGTGATGTTCTTTATGTTGAAGGCTTGAAGCACAATCTTTTGAGTGTTGGATAGATGGTGGGAAAAGCCTATGATCTACAATTCAAAGATGGAAGATGCAAGATACGTGGAAGTTCTAGCAATATGATTGCTATAGGTAAATAGACAAAAGGTAATATTTTTTACCTAAATATTGCTAGTGGGAGTTGTTTAATTTCTCAAGTAGATGAAAGTTGGTTGTGTTATAAGAGGCTATGTCATGTAAATTTTAATAACATTTTCAAATTAAGTTCCACTAAAGCAGTAAGAGATCTACCTAAGTTAGTGAAGCCTGCTAACACAATTTGTAAGGAGTGTTAGATGGGTAAATAGACTAGAGTCTCCTTCTGGAGCAAACAGTTTCATTGAAATGATTTGTTGGAGTTCCTACATACTAACCTTTGTGGTCCCTCCAGAGTTAGAAGTATTCATGGAGAAAGGTACTTTATGTTAATTATTGATTATTACTCTAGAATGATATGGGTTACCTTCTTAAGAGAAAAATGTGAAGCATTGGAAAAGTTCAAAAGTTTCAAGGCTATGGAAGATAATGAGAAAGGTCTAAAAATCAAGTGTTTGAGATTTGATAGAGGTGGTGAGTTCACCTCCAGACAGTTCAACTCTTTTTGTGAACATGGAATTAGAAGACAGTTATCTGCTCCCTGAACCCCTCAACAAAATGGAGTTGCAGAAAGAAAGAATAGAACAATTTTGGATGTTGCTAGACCAATGATGATATAAGGATATGTGCCCTAGACCTATTGGAGTGAAGTTGTAAGCACTGTTGTGTACACTTTAAACCAGGTAAATGTTAATGGTAATTCTGGTAAGACCCCTTTTGAGCTATGGTTTGGTTACAAGCCTACTATTAAATATTTGAAGATCTTTGGAAGCAAATGTTATATCAAGAGAGATGATGATATAGGAAAGTTTGATGCAAGAAGTGATGAAGGAATATTTTTAGGTTACTCTACTAAAATAAAGGCCTACCGATGCTATAATAGAAGACTGAGAAAGATGGTTGAAAGTGAAAATGTCAAAGTTGATGAGGATTCTGCTAAATCATCTAGATATTATGGATATGATTTAGATGAAGACAATACGAACAAAGGGAAAAATGTTCAGACACCAAATCTACTTCAGATTAATCCATATGTTTCGGCAAAGAAACCTCAATTTGTTCTGTTAAATCAAGTAAGTCAGGAAGCACAGACAAGTGCAAGTGCAAAAGGAAGATTAGAAGAATTAGAAGTTCAAGAAAATTCCAAAACTCCAAGGTATGTAAAGCTAAATCATTCTGAAAGCCAAATTATAGGAGATAAGAATAAATGAGTGCAAACTAGAAGGAAGATTGCAAAAGAGTACTGCCTGATTTCCAAGATTGAATCTAAAAATGTCACTGAAGCCTGCCAAGATGAACACTAGATGGAAGCAATGAAGGAAGAGCTGACACAAATTGAAAAAAATGACACGTGGATACTAGTTCCCAGACCTAAAGACAAAAATTGTGATTGGTACTAAATGGGTGTTTCAGAACAAGATAAATGAAAAAGGTGAAGTGGTCCAAAATAAAGCAAGACTTGTATGTAAAGGGTATTCTCAGATGGAAGGTGTTGGTTTCGAAGAAAATTTTTCCCCTGTTGCTAGAATCGAAGTTGTTAGATTATTTCTTGCTTATGTTGCATGCAAGGACTATAAAGTCTATCATCTATGGATGTGAAGTCAACATTTTTGAATGGAGAACTAAAAGAAGTATACATTGAACAACCAGATGGATTTCAGCTAACTAACAAAGAAGATATGGTTTTCCGCCTGAAGAAAGCTCTATATGGACTTAAGCAAGCCCCCAAAGCCTAGTATGCTAGATTGGACAAATACTTACTAAAGCTTGGATTCACTAAAGGTCTGCTGATAACAACTTATATTTCAAATTAGATCATGATAAATAGTTAATTATAGAAGTATTTGTTGATGAAATCATTTTTGGAGGAGATGACAATCTATGTATGAAGTTTGCTAATGAGATGAAGGATGAATTTGAGATGAGTATTATTGGAGAGATGAAGTTCTTTCTAGGATTACAAGTAATACAGTTAGACAAGGGAATTTTGATATCTCAATCCAAATATGTGAAAGAGCTACTAAAGAAATTTAGGATGGAGGAATCAAATCCTGTTGGTACTCCATGGTGATCGGATGTAAGCTAACACAAAATGATGATTCTCCTAAGGCGAATCAAACTAGATACAATTCAATGATTAGTGGATTGCTTTATTTAACCCAAACTAGACCAAATATTATGAATGTTATATGTATGGTTGCTAGATTTCAGGTTGAACCAAAAGAATCACATGTGACTGTTATTAAGAGAATCTTCAAATATTTGAAAGGAACAATTGACTTTGGACTTTTCTATCCAAATGATGATGATCTCACTTTGAGTGCATACACGATGCAGATTGGGTTGGAGATGTAGAAGATAGGAAAAGTACTAGTGGTGGTGCTTTCTTCCTAGGGAAGAAGTTGGTATCCTGGTTGAGCAAGAAGTAGAATTCCATTTCTCTATCTATTGCTAAAGAAAAATATATTGCTACTACAAACAATTGTACTCAAGTAATATGGATGAAGCAAATGTTGAAAGATATCAATGTGGTATATGAAGAGACTATTACCATATACTCTAACAATTCAAGTGCAATAAATATTTCAAATAATCTTGTACTTCACTCTAAGACTAAACATATATCAATCAAGTTTCACTTCTTAAGGGAGAAAGTGAATGAGAAATAGTTAGATTGGAGTATGTGCCTACCAAAGAGCAGATTGCAAACATCTTTACTAAATCGTTGTCGAAGGATACTTTTGAGTATCTCAGAGGAATGTTAGGGGTAATCACCCCTCCTGATAAGAACTAAGAGATGCATTTACTTGCATCAATCCATGAGCTGCATTGCTATATTATGATCCATATTGATGTCTTTGTGGTTGCTACTCAGGGGGAGTAGTTAGATGTGCAGATATGTGGTTCAAAGCATGTATATGGAAGGGTCATGGTTACCTTTGACATTGATGTCAAAGGGGGAGAAGTGCAATGTAAAAAATCCTTTTAAGGGTCAAGAGCAATTGAGGAGAAGAGTCATAACCAAAGGGAAAGCAAGTGTTTTGGGTTGATGGTATTTTTCACATCATGTGTTGCCATCAATACCAAAGGGGGAGATTGTTGGATGCTGTGGATGTGTTGCTGATATGTGGTTGTCATTAATGTCAACACTATTGGAATTTGGTGTATTAGAGGTTGTATATGTCGAGGATATTGAGAAAATTGTAAAAGAAAGTGTTCTAGGTTCCCAATGGAACTGTGTAGGTCATGAAGGTGTCTTGTTCTTTACATTGAATTTCAGTTTCTATGGATTAAAGGGTTTTCTACAGAGTGTATCTAGATCATCTACCAGAAGTTTCAAAGGTTCGTGTATAGATTTGATCATGTTGTGGTCTAACAGTGTTTTTGTGGTCTTTGTCAGTGTTCTTGAGTGAAGTTTGTGTAATTATGGTAATTCTAGTTGTTGTGGATGTTTATCTATTGTTTCTTGGTGCTCTTGTATTTTTCTAGATCATGCTCTATCTTTGTGGTACATCCACATTGATCGGTGTGCTCGTGGTAAAAAAAATTCTTGCGTATGTTCAGATTTTCTTGTTCTTAGCCGATATGATGATGGTAGTGTGTTGTGGATCTTCGAGGTGAAATTAATTGAAGTCCTTTTGTGTTGGATATATTAATTTGGGTCTCCGCTATGTTGTGGCCGACCTTGGTGGATTCGTATTAAAAATTTATTTGTAAATTTGGGCCGACATTGAAAATATGGTTTATTTTCCTAGCTAACTATGTTGATGAAATTTTATGATGCAGATATATAAGAGCGATTGTTTCATCAGTGTATTGTGTGGAAGAGGTGCTTCATGTGTTGGGTGTGCTCTTATGTGTGTATGTGCGAATATCATTTGATTGTAGAGTAGAGAGTGAAGAAGATTGAGCGAAGTGTGAAGAAAGAAAAGAGAAGGAGTTTTATGTGCTTAATTGGAACTATAATTAGGCTTGTGCAGAAGCTAATTTTTCAATTCATACCCTCTATATTTTAATCCTATTTTGTATTGTTGTGTAGTGAGCCCCTTCTGTAATTGAGCAGTGAGCTCTAGGCAATGTGCCTGAATGCATGTGCACTCCCCTTTATTGATTTCATTATACTTTTAATAGGGTATAATCTTCTGGACTAACATTCACTGTGGTTTTTCCCCTAACAGGGTTTCCACGTAAAAAAAATTGGTGTTCTATGTCTCTCTGATATGTTAATTGTTTATGGTTAATTGCTTATTCATCATATCTAAGATTAATTTAAGTAAAGTTTGAAAATTTTATCATTTTGTGACAATTGATCCACCCCCCCTCTCAGTTGTTTGTCCTTGTTTTTCCAACATCCCCAACCAAATCCAATGTCAGGACATAGTCTGATAATGCTAAAATATTGGAATCCCATCTTCTTTGTAATCTAATCCTTTTTTTTTCTCTTTTTGATGATAGATCACTGAATGTTGAATGAAAAATATACATAGTTAATTAAAAAAAATTACTACATGGACTGCGAAAAAGTCATGCTAATTCAAAAACAATCTTGCATGTGGAAAATTCATGCCAACTAATTATCTATCATATTTTTGTATATAACCTATGTTACATGGGGATGCGTCCCCTACCCCAAAACCCACTGTCCTCGTCCCCTACCATCCCCAGGATAGGGGGACACAAAGGGGACATCCCCTAGTCATCCCCAAAACAACCCAACTAGCAGGAAATGGGAGGAAACATCCCCCGCCTTTTGGGACATTCTCACCATCCCAAGACGCGATGGGGACATTGGAAATGTCCCCTATCGTACCAGCCATGGACAGGGAGCCTCTTGGGTTAAAAAATTTTAAAAAACGGATTTTTTTATTATTTCATCTTCCTTTCTATGGTTGTGCAGGGCCCACTAACTCTCTCGAACCTAAAATGTTTGCCTAAATGCCAAATTAGTTGCAGTTCATAGTGCCTTGAGACTTTAGGACTGATAAATTATTGAGTATCGACAAACTCCAGCAGCACGATGGGATGTTGATCTTGAGGATGTTAGGAAAAATTGATGAGGAGGAGATGCAACCAGGATTGGTCGGGCTACCAATGGATGATCCACTCTTGCCAGAGGATGATAATGAATCAGATAGTTCTGAGTCTTTGGATATTCATAGCCCGGATGAGGCTTAATTTCATAGACTATTGAATTTAATAATTAGATTTTCATGTTTGAACGCTGAGACTTTTGGATACATGTTTGAGACATTTGGATATTGATAGACCATGGTTTTATTGATGTTTGATACTGCTGTGATAAATTTTATAATGCTTTAATGACATTTCTTATGTTGTTATAGTACTACTCTCACATTTATTTACATATTGATATTGTTGTTATCAATTATTAATTTATTGACATATCTCTCTCTTTTCCTCTCTCTAATATATTAATAAATTTTGAAAAATCATATATATATATATATATATATATATATATATATATATATATATATATACATATCTATATATATATGTATATATATGTATATATATATATGTATATATATGTATATATAGATATATGTATGTATATATATGTATGTATATATATATGTATGTATATATATGTATATATATATATGTATTTTGTATGTTGCCATCCCCTAAAAATTGCCCCCTAGGAAACGTCCAAAAATGCATCCCCTGTCATCCCCCCATCTATATCCTCGAAATGTCATGGAACACAGTATATAACTTGTTTTGCTCTGATAAGATCAACTATAAAGTCATACAGAATGAAATGGTATATGCAACATATTCTCTTGTGATGTTGCTTTGATCTTTGTATTCTATCTTTATTTCACTGTCTTCTTGCTCTTGTGCTTATCTATTGTGGATTATATTGGAGATTGGCTACATGGATCTGGGTCAGGCAACATATACGCATCTGCTGAAATTTTCTTTGTTTTTCTTTATAATAGGTGTCTATTGCATAAGCGGATCCTTAATAAACCAAGAAAATTTCAATCGGCATAAGCATGAAATAGATACCCATGACTTTTATTTTTTAAAGAAGAATAAGATCTTACTAAATTATTAACTTGCAGTGTTTTCCAACTGATTAAACCAAACAAATGATTGGATATATTATATACTTTGTTTTACTTTTGAAGCATAAGAACGATTATTTATAGACCTGAGTAGACATAGATTTGATGTAAATGGCATACTTTCTCTATCTACTATATTGTAATTTATTCGATTTACAAAGCTTGATGCTCTCTAAAACCAAGAACATAAAAAAATGTCATATTTTGATATATGTTGTGCACTATTCCATTTGGCCTTGAGGATCAATTGGAGGTAGGAAGCAATAGGTATAGTACTGTCTACATGAAATCAAATCTTTTGAACTTTTTCTCTTGGGTTTCTCACACCTTAGCAATGGTAATATGATTGCAGGCCTACAATGAAAGAATACTGCAATGGAGCTCTACAAGTGTGCATAACTTTGTTGTTTGTATTCTCTCAAAATTGGGGTCTTCCTCCCAAATATCTGGAAGATGTTTTTGGAGGTGAAGAGGATATTGGCATATGTGTGAGAGTGAACTACTATCTAGTATGCCCACAACCAGACCTCACCTTTGGTCTCTCTCCTCAGTCAGACCTTGAAGGCATTACCATTCTTCTTCAAAATGATGTTTCAAGTTTTCAGGTTAGGAAGGGAGATTACTGGATTCATGTACATCTTGATCCTAATGATCTCATAATAAACCTTGGAGATTAGATTAAGGTGGGTATTTCACTATTCTTTTCACAAATCATGTAACTACATGCAGATTCTTGGTGCTTATAGATTTCAATTATTTTCTGTAGATATTAACAAACAACATCTACAAAAGTGTATTGTGAATATTTTTCACTGGATTTAACTCATCTTGATGATGGATCATGGAGTATAATCTGAAACATTGATGATAAAAAATGTTACACAGTCAAAATCCAAAAATATTACTATATTGATATCATGGATTGTAGAAATTTAATGTTTTTAAGCTAATAATTTGTTGAAATATAGGGGAAAAAATGTTCTCCTCACAGACTTCCTATCATAGCTAGAGGAAAATGTTTTAAATTCACTAGAAGATGAAAATATTGCTTTTTTTTATATCTGGTGATTTGTATGTACAAGTCTGAGTTTCTAAATTTGTTTTGCTGACAATGTGTAGGCTAATTGATGCCCATCTATTCTCATTTTTTGTTGGGAAAGCCTTGGTGGTTGATATTAGGAAATTGAAGAATACAGATCAAAGAGGAGCTCTTGATACAGTAGGTGTACTAAAATATTTTACAGAAGTGTTGGAGGTAAGTCCCAGCAGGAATTGATAACTTTATTTTGTCATTAATTTTAATGACAATAGACTATTGATATTTGTAATGGAAAATAACATTTGCAGGATGACAACAGTATTGGCTCAAGTTTCTTGTATGCTTTAGAAAACCTTGTTTCTCCTGTAAGTATTCATATAATCATGCGAAAGTTTTAAAGGGAATTGCACTGCATGAAGTCTGCTCGTCCATTTATTTGACTATCTGGCAAAAAAGAAATAATTACAAAAGATTAATATAGGGATTGAAAGGGGTCAAAATATAACATGAGATGCACAATTTAACTAACATAACATGAACCAAAAAATAAAAAACTAAGCATTCAATAACCACTGGCATTCTCAGTGAGCATATAATGCAAGAGATAATATTAGCATGCAATCAAGAGTTGGACCATTAAATTTTCCAATGTCGACGCCTCCACAGCCTCCATAACAACATTTGATACATTAATAATAGTATTTATATGGCATCTGAAATGTTGTCAATATAGAACTATGTTTTCTTTGCTATGATTGTTGAAAAATAAGTTGTTAGGAGACATTTGATTTACGGTATGCATTTTTGATTGCCACAGTTAGAAGAAAAATAAGAGGTGGTGGGGACAATTGTAGAAAGAAGAAAATCTAATTTTCAAACAGTATTATCATGCATTTTACTTCCTTGGCAAGTTTGTTTTATTTAATCTGTGATAGATACCAATATTAGCATTTTGTTCTTTAGCAATCAGCCTTCCTGTTTAAATATCTTTGGCGCCCTCCACTCACACCTTCATCCTTTGGCTTAATGGTAGTTGGCTTGGGTTGGCATTCAAAAGCTGAGGATTGGAATCCCATTAGTGTTTTTTTTCAACCCTATAGCTTCAAGGTTTAAATTCAAATAACACTTCTACACATTATACAGACACATTGTATAAGTATGTGCACTTAAAGCTAGTGGTATTGGTAATTGAAGATTTGCTAATCACTTTCAAGTTGGTAAAGGTTAATTTTCAAGTCACATAAAGTTGGTGTATTATGCCTAAACCTTAAGCTTCACGTGTGAAAACAAATTGATTACTATTTTAGGTGGTTAATTTTGAACTTATGTTAATGATCCATTTATAGGAGCCATTTTAATGTTTTGTGCCTAATTATAATTTTGTTTATTTTTTTGGAACTTGTTTTACTATAGTTTTGAATACTAATTTTCATTGTTTTGTTACAGTGTTGCGAATTTATGTAGAGACTTTTATTTGCGCTCACATATGGATGCACAAGGATGGGTTCCCATCTCAATTATTACAAATTTCAATCAGGTAAGGGCTTTGGAGATAATATTTTAACTTTGTTGTATCAATTGTTTTACTTGATCATTAAAGTTGTACTTTTTGATATTATAGTTTTGTCAATCAACTAGCTACAAAATAAAATTACTTAATGAGGGGTTGGATTGAACCTCTTTCTCTTTTGTTTCTTTTCATCTTGGACTCGGGACTATATGAACTATCAACAGTCAAGGCAAAAAATATACTTTGCTTAAACTGGATATCTTCTAGGAGTAGGTGCATCAAAATATAGATCCACAAAATTAAATTTGAATGTAGTAAAAATGCTTGTGAATGAAAGGTTTAAAGGCAACTATTTATCATTTGATAAGATCCCATCTTGAAATGGATTAGTTTTTGTACATGACTCATGCAAAGGTAGATTTAGACATGTCAACTTCCCATATAGATCCATTGTTCTATTATTTATTAATTGTGAATAAGGATTTGAAGCTATCAATAACAGGGATTAGGAATCCTAGTTGATGAGTTGCACCTAGAAAATATTATAGTGCTCACAGAGTATGAGCTACTTATAAGTGCATAAATAGAGGATGTATATAATTTCTTATCAAGGTAGAAAATTTTATACTAACATGGTCACATGGTTGGTATGCTTGTTCTTTAAGTTTAAATTGATTGAGATAATGTAATAATAGTATTCTAGAAGGCAGTTGTGCAAGCTAAAGTTATACTTTCATAAAATTCTAATTTAATCAAGTATAATTATTTTCTTGGAGCTACTCGAATATGAGTTGAACTTCTACAAGAAAGGTGTATAGATCATACAGTCATCCAATAATTCAATAGCATAAGCAAGAGCACAAAATATCAACGTACTGTCAATTTTATTGTTGTAGAAAATGAGCTATACTTGATACTAAGGTCTTTACCATATGTACTACTTAAATCCATTAAAATCTAAAAAGTACCTTTAATTCTAAAATGCTTAGCCTACATATGTTATAATAAAACTGAGGAATTGTCTTTATTGAACCTCATGGAGTTTGTGGGACATCAATGAACCCTTTTTGAGAATGCTATAATATATTCAGTGGTCTGAGGGGATAGTGAATGATTTATTCATTTATTTGATTATGTAAGGAAAGATAGGAAATTTTGATCTATTTCTTCTAGGCTCAATCTATCCCACAATGCAACATTGCACCTTTAGTGTAAGTTTGTTTAGCAATCCAATTTTACACCTAAGCAAGCATTTGAACCATCATGCATAATTGTTCGTTTAGGCTTAAAGCTTGTCTCATACAACAGTTGTCTCATAAGTATCTGTCATTACCCCTTTTACAATACTTTTTCATATGCTCCTTTGTTGTTTACATTGACTTCCTGAACACATCAAATAAAATGAACTGGTCTGAAATATCCATGAGATATTATTTTTTAGTTCAATGATCAAAAGTTGTACTACATGTTGAATCTCCCTATTGTATAGTGTATCACCCCATCGGTGGGACGTTGTGTTATCTTTCGTCGATATGTTCTAGTGTTGTTGATATGCTTTATTTGGGTCATTGGGGAAACAATAGCATTTTTTCCACCAATACACTTATGTTACTCTGATGTGTTCACCTTTGTTGACCCCGTCGATACATCAGGGAGAGTCCTTTGGAAGTATGCTCGACGGAGTGTTGTTACACCGATATTTGTGTTGTGAGCTGCTTTCATCGGTCTATCAATGGAGCTATGAGGGGAGTTTCCCCGATGTAGTAATGTTAGGTCAATAGTGTTAAATTTCTTAGGAATGGGAGTGGTGACCATGGAGTTTTTGGATTATTGATGAATGTGATCATATGGTAATATGGGTCATGAAATGGATCTTGTCACACAAATCTCTGAAATTTGTGTTAATCAAAAAAATCAAATGTAGTACATTTAGCAGCAGGTAGGATGTGGATGAGATGAAGGTTAGTGAATGTTGAGCAGGATTTTTCAATGACAGCATGGGAAATAGTATTTGACAGCTTTAAATGAAATCCAAGGCACACAAACGCTTATATGATATTGATTAGATATTACTATTAGTCTATGAAACCTTAAGAGGTATTTTACATTTTTGGATATGGTCTTCTTGTTCGTATGAAAATTTTTATGGTTATGGGAATGGCGAGATGTATTCATAGTAGTAGCATCGATGCATTTCGCTTGTTGAAGGATCCTTTGTCAATTGTAAAATTATGGGCATGTTCTTTATTAGAAATTTGATAAGGACAAAGGCAAAGACATTGGCTCAATAGATCACACTTCTTTGGAACAACATATATCATTGTACGATATGCACAATAGTCCATCCTCACATTGTTCCTTTGTCTCCCTAAGAGAGTCATTAGCTAATATGAGTTTCTAATTTTGAAGTTCTTGTTTTTCTTACTACTAGATTATTGGTGTTATTGTTCTTGTTTGACTTAATAATCATCATATGGTGTAGGCTAATAAGTGGACTTGGGAGGAGCTAGACGTCCTCCCAAAATTTTGCTTCCTATCTACTTCTGATTATTGGTGAAGATTAATAACAGTACTTAGAGTAGAAAGCATAAATTTTAACGATTTAAGCATCTAAATGTGCTCATTATTAGATCTTGGTTGTATTTTCATTTTAATAAACATATTCTAAAACCCTCGTTGAAATCTTATTTTTCAGGTTGCAGCTCGTCAAATTGGAGAGGTGAACATGCACTCTTTACTTTCATCTGAAAATAACCAATGAGATTTCTAGATAGGAAGTTTCCATCCTTCTCATTCGAATCCTTCCAATCTTCTCTCAAGGGTTGTCCAGCTAGAATGGGAGGGCAAGGCTGCTATGAATTGGGCAATATATGCACCACAAATAATATAACTACATTTACTATATATTTTCATGTCTTTTCTCCCTTCAATGTTTTTAGCATTTGTATCGTATCTTGGATTTGTCTTCCATGGAAACCAAGAGTACAACGAAGGA
>VDFB02271358.1:229474032-229540222 GCA_007258455.2 Sequoia sempervirens
TTCCCATTCCATCAGTTCCCAACCATTTCATGGAACCCAAGACAGGGGTGGGAAGGTAGATGAATCCAAAGCTAGTGAGGGACCAAGGAATCCTGTATTTGGTCGAGTGTTCAAGGGCTTATGACTCTACATAGTGGTAGGACTTTATCTATGGCTTTTTTTCTCTCGTTGATGAGATTATTGGTCATTGATATTCGTCTACCCAAGAGGGATAGCTTCTGTGTGGTGAGTGATGCGATAAAATGCAAGTAAGGTCTCATGTGGTGAGTTGGATGGAGAATTAGGCATTCTCTACCTTATCCTAATGTCCACATTACTTACTGTATAAACCAATCATTGATATTTACTAGCACTACCTTACATCTGCATATCCTCTTACTAAGATTTCTTGGCCCTGCACAGGTGTTATCCTCTTTCTAGGATTTCTTCGCCCTCCACTAGTGTTCAATATATGAGCCTTGAGATTAGAAAAATTTCTTTGCTATTCCATAACCTATCGTATTCTTACAGTTTGTAGTGTTGATCCAATAACATAATCAAAATCTGACCATTGATCACAAACTACATCAAAAAAACCAACCATCAACCACCCAAGAGCAATAAACAAATAAAATGTCAATTTTAATACTGCAAAAATCCTTTGTCTCTACGTACAAAGCCATTACAATATAATATACATACAGGCAGTCCATTGTGCTAACATGTGTTGATGTTCAAATTGTACCTAGCCGATTACAACTCCAACTCAATTCAAGTATATGGATAAATTATATTTCAACCAAAGCAAATGCAAACATGACTAGTTCTTCTTAAAAGCATATGTTGAGTCTTTGAAATCATATGTTGAGTCTTGAAAATCTCAATTGAGTATACATATAACACAGTGTCTTGTAATTACTATATGGAATTTTAGACTCTCAATGTAGATTAACCTGCCCCAAATATGCTTTTAAAGATAAATCACAGGCCCATCTAAAATTGGCACTACATTGGTCTATGACATTTTTGAAAATCTTGGCCTAATAGGTATTCAAAATCATGACAAATCTTATCAATCATTGCAAGTTCACCTATCTTTGACAATATAAAACACTAAACCTTAATTTGTTGGGTATTTTAACTAGTTCAAAAATAATCAGTAATTGACCAAAAAAACCACTTTGTAATTTTCAATTGAAAACAAATAAAAAATCCAAACATGTGCTTGTTGTGTTTGGTAGAACCAGCATTGGCTCTATGTACAAGAATAAATTGTTTATATGATGTGAGTTTTTTGGTTACAACTATTGCGATTGGTTCCCAAGGGATCATGATTGTGGATGCATTCATGGTGGGCAATCTATAATGGTTGTTCTAATGTTGGAGGTTGTGACAATTGGAATTTCCTTGGGTGAAACTTTCTCTCACTTCAACCACAATGGCAGACTACTTATGCTATTCTCACAAATTTATCGGGTACAATGGGCTGAGTGGATATCCAATACTTGCAAGCCATGTCGATCTTGGAGACTTGATCAATGGCAATTACATGGACAAATGTTTCCTTTCCAACCAAATATTTGTACCAAAGTGAGGAAATTGAAATGGTGGTTGTTTCTATCCCAAAACTATCAACCCTTTTTTTGTGCAAATGTAAGGGAGGTATAAAAAGGTATTGAAAATCCCATTAAGAGGTTTGATTGGCAGATGTGGAGTAGTTTTTTTATGTGACAATAGACAAAGAACAAATTGCAAAGTTCAAGATGTGTAGAAACTTTCCAAAAAGACAATTAATATGGTTGGGTCTCTATTATAAATTGCATGATATAGTGAATGACATGCCATTAGCATACTCTTTTTTGGATTTTTTCTACCCTTATTATTTTCTCCAATGAAAACTATAGTGTCATGTGAATTCTTCTTGTCATATGTTCTATTTATTTATTTTTGTTTATTTGTATTGTTATGTTTACTTTTTGAGAATTCAATATTATTATAGGTACAAGACATATCATCATAACAAAATATGAAAGAGGAGAATAGAATAAAGATAGAAAAATTCATAATTAAGGGATTAGTAGAGTTATCAATCTAGTGTATTATGAATCAACATATCCAATAAATAATCCTCACTCCCATTTTTAGAGAATGGAAGGTGTTGCAACATAACTCTTGAAAACACGAAAAGCAATACAACCATTATCTACATTGTGACTCCATTGGGAGTTCATGACCTCCAAATCATCATCAAATTGCAAGTGGAATATGATTGTGTTAGTAAATAAACCCTAAACCACTACAATAAGAAGTACACACTAATAATAAAAGAAGTTAAAATTATGGAATGTTATCATATTTGGTGGTAATTTTGGAGTTAAGAAAATATTATGTCCTTTATATTTGATGTATTCTCTAGACCACAATATTATTTTTTCTCTTATATTGGCTGAGAAACTTAGGTTGGAATGGTGGACAAGAATCTCCATCCATAATCCTTATTAGAGTGATGGATCTACTATAGAAGGTAACTAAATCAAAACTAATTTCCATGATGAAAAAATTCTTAGACTAAAACCAAGCCATTCTCAAGGAATCAAAAAAACACAAGACTACATTCAAAACTCCTTGGGGAACCTATTTCTATGTAAGAATGACATTGAGGTTAAAAATTTAGGTTTAAATAATTTTAATAGAGCCATGGATGTTGCATTTGTAGGCCTCATAGATGGGATCATGGCAGTTTACCAAGATGATCTAACAACATATTCCAAGGTCATAAAGGATCATTGAAAACACTTAGAGATAATCTTCAAAAGATGCCTTAAGTATGTGATTTCCCTAAATCCTAAAATGTGCATATTTGGTATGGAAGAAGCAAAGTAATGAGGCATATTGTATCAAAGGATTGGGTGAGAATTGATCTAGAAAGAGTAAAATTAGTTGAACTCACTCCTCAACATAAAATAGTCAAGGGAATGCAAACTTTATTTGGGATTTTTTTTTAAAATTCATTGTAAACTTTGCTAAGAAAACCAAAATTTTCAATATCTAAAATATTGGGAAAAGAGCAATCAATTGCAGGCAATGATTTAATCAACTAAATAATTTGTGAAGATCAAGGGAGCACCTAAAGAAGTGTCAGTCTTGGTAAACCTAGGTTATTCTGAACCATTTTATACCACCTTATTTTTCTTATTTCATACTATTATTGGTGTACTACTTTAGATGAAAAGGATGGATATGAGCAACCTATGATATTTTTAGTAAGTATTTACAAGGTATTGAATTAGAGTATGCAATAATACAAAATAATTCTTACACCCTTGTAAAAGATATCAAGAATTATAGATAATATATTATCGATGCAAATACCATTACATATATGTCATATATAGTACTAAAATAAGCATTCACTTAGTAGAAAGCCTTAAGTAAGAGTTGAAAATAGATCAATAAGATGCAAGAATATGATACTAAGGTACAAACAAAAAAAATAGTTAGAGGTCAAGGTTTCACCAAACTAATGGTAGATGTAAATAGATATAAGTATTTGAATTCAATCAAATAAATTCTAATTGTACATAAAAGAAATTTATTGAAGGATGATCCATATTGTAAGGATATTATATTTTACTCGGGAAACATGAAGTGTCCCTCTAGAATGAGTGATAACTAACAAAGAACTCTCAAGTTGCAACCATAGAGGTATGTGTTGGTACATGATGATTGATGTGGAGAGATCCAAATGGAATTTTCCTCAAGTGCTGAAATCAAGAGAAATTGAATAAGATTATGGATGAATACCATAAAGATTTTGTGGAGGATATTTCAAGACCAAGACCACTACACACAAGATTATTTGATCAAGATATTGGTGGCCTACCTTTTTAAAGAATATCCTTGTAAGAGTAAAGAAATGTGACTCTCACCAGAGATTCTCAAGCAAGACGAAGTATGTAGGTACACTCCTTCTTACTTCTATAGTATTTCAAGCTCCTTTTTTGTATTGAGGAATCATTTTTATAGGTGAAATCTAAGAGAGATCAAGTAATAGATATAAGTGGATTCTTGTAGCTATCAACTACTTCAACAGATGGGTCAAGGAAATTCCAACCCACAATGCTACATCAAAGGTGGTAGTTGATTTCCTTTTAAATAACATCATAACCAAATTTAGTGTGCCTAGAAGGACCATTGTTGATAAAGTTATGTGTTTTAGATCTCATGATATTTCAATTTTATGTAATAACTATGGGATTGATTTAATACACTCATCCCCTTTATCATCCTCAAGGGAATGGAAAATGTAAGTCCAATAAAATCCTCATGAAGGTCATTAGAATAACACTATATATGAAAAAGAAAATTCATGTCATAAGTTGAAGTATGTAATATGGGCTAACACAGTAGACTACATAGTAGGTATTGGTAAAAATATATTTGAACTTATGAATGGGTTATATGCCAATATGATAAACAGTTTGAATATCTTAGTGTATCAACTACTACAAGATATTTAAGAGATAAATCGATGCAAAATTCTCATCTAATTTTCAAAATAATAGTGTTTGATGATAATAGGAGGTTTGCACATGAAAATATCTTGTCGCAAAAAAAGGAAAAAAATGTCTATTAACAAGACAACATTGCAAAAAAATTTATAGTTTGGAGACATGGTCCTCATGTGGAATGGTAGAATAGAGGATAAAGGAAAACATGAAAATTTCTATGTTTTATGGATTAAGCCATAGAAAATTAAGGAGTATGGTCACAATTATGTACTATTTTAGGGATTTAGTGGCAGATTTAATGGAGCTACTAGTTCATGTTGTTCATATCAAACATTAATTTAGGTAAGTGATTATTTCTTACCTTATACATACTATGTTTTGTTGTTTTGTATTATTATTGGTCATGACGAAGTATGTTTATCCTATTCCCCTCTTTGCATTCCCTTTTTTGGCATGCTCTTAGAGATCTAAATTTGTATTATGCTTACAAGAATCACATGTCCCTTGTTGGATGCTATGGATGTATTTATGATATTTGGTTATCATTGATGTCAACACGATTAGCATTTGGTGTATTAAAGACTATATATGTTGAGGATATTGAGAAAATTGTAAAAGAAAGTGTTCTAAAAGTGTTCCAAGTTCCCAGTGGAACTGTGCAGGTCATGAAGGCATCTTGTTCTTTACGTTGAAGTTCAGTTGCTATGGATTAAAGGGTTTTCTACTAAGTGTATCTAGATCATCTACCAGAAGTTTTAGAGGTCCACGTATAGATTTGATCATGTTATGATCTGACAATGTTTATGTGGTCTATGTCAGTGTTCCTGAGTGAAGTTTGTGTAATTATGGTAATTCTAGTTGTTGCAGATGTTTATTTGTTATTTCTTGGTGCTCTTGGATGTTTCTAGATCATGCTCTATCATTGTGGTATGTCCACATTGATCAGTGTGCTCATGGTCAAAAAAAATTCTTACGTATGTTCGAATTTTCTTATTCCTGGCCGACATGATGATGGTAGCATGTTGTGGATCTTCGAGGTGAAATTAATTGAATTCCTTTTGTGTTGGAGATATTAATTTGGCTCTCCACTATGTTGTGGCTGACCTTGGTAGATTAGCATTAAAAATTTATTTATAAATTTGGGCCGACATTGAAAATATGTTTTATTTTCCTGGCCGACTAAGTTGTTGATGAAATCTCATGATGCAGATATCCAAGAGCAATTGTTTCATCGGTGTAGTGTGTGGAAGAGGTGCTTCATGTGTTGGGTGTGCTTTTAAGTGTGTATGTGTGAATATCATTCAATTGTAGAGTAGAGAGTGAAGAAGATTGAGCTAAGTGTGAAGAGTGAAAAGAGGAGTTTTATGTGCTTAATTGGAACTATAATCAGGCTTGTACAAAAGCTAATTTTTTAGTTCACACCCTTTGTATTTTAATCCTATTATGTATTCTTGGGAAGTGAGCCCCTTCTCTAATTGTAGAGAGCTCTAGGCAGTGTGCCTGAATGCATGTGCATTCCCCTATATTGATTTCATTATACTTTTAACAGGGTATAATCCTGTGGACTAACATCCACCGTGGTTTTTCCCCTAATAGGGTTTCCACATAAAAAATATTGGTGCTTTGTCTCTCTGATGTGTTAATTTTTTATGGTTAATTGCTTATTCATTAGATTTGAAATTAAGTTAAGTAAAGTTTGAAAATTTTATCATTATGTGACAACTGATTCACCCCCCTCTCAATTGTTTATAAAAAATATGGTGCTTTGTCTCTCTGATGTGTTAATTATTTATGGTTAATTGCTTATTCATCAGATTTGAGATTAAGTTAAGTAAAGTTTGAAAATTTTATCATTATGTGACAACTGATTCACCCCCCTCTCAATTGTTTGTCCTTGTTATTCCAACAATTGGTATCAAAGTAGGTTCCTCTGAAGAAGTCTAAAAGCTTGAGGTGATCTGAGATGGCAACATTCAAGAAGGAAAGTCCAAGATTTGATGGAACTAACTACTCACTGTGGAAAGTTAGGATGCAATGTCACCTAAGGTGTATTGGTGAAGCCTACTGGAAGATTACAAAAGATCCATATGTTATTGCTTAGAATGGTCCCTCCACTATTGATGAGATCAAAGATGTTGAAAAAAAATATCAGACCTATTGAAGCTTTGGTAAGTGCTTTGACAGATTCAGAGATGGAAAATGTGGTAGGATTGCAGATAGCTCATGAGATTTGGATGAAGCTGGAAACTTTGTATGAAGGAGATGCACAGGTGAAGATGGCTAAGTTACAAATTTTAAAAAGAAAGTATGAGAATTTGAAGATGCGTGAAGATGAAAATATCACTTCTTTTATGCAAACAGTAAATGAGGATGAAATTGTAGCTAAGATACTCAGATCCTTGCCTCCCTCTTACAAACTGAAGGTTCATGCTATTGAAGAGCTCAGATCAGTAACAAAGATGTCAAGAGACACATTGGTTGGTAAGCTCAAGATGCTTTTGAATTAAGTGAATTTGGTGAACCTATTCCAAAGACTAAATCAACATTCAAGGCTACTATATCCAGAAGTAACAAGAAAAGATATGGTCTGAGAGAATGTTCTAGAAAGATATCCATCCAAGTATGATGAAGAACTGAATCAGCTTGAAGATAAAGAAAGAGAAGTAGAAGAATTGGAAGCATTGATTGTAAAGAAAGAAGGCAGAGGAAAAGGTAATTATGAAGGAGTGTTACTTGTTAAATGTTTTTCATGTAGTAAAATAGGTCATTTTGCATCAAGATGTCCTAAAAGAGTTCCTAGAACTAAGCCTAACAAGTCTAGATTCCAAAAGAAATGTTACTTTGCTGAAGGAGTAACTGATGATGAGTCTAATAAAGATAATGGAAATGAAGATGAATGGGTTTTCATTGCTACCATTGAAAATAGTCTTGTGGCTACTGAATCTACTAAAGATGAGAAAGCTCTTGTAGCCCAAGTTGAAGAAAAGGATGAGTGGGTTATTAATAGAGGATGCTCACATCATATGACTGGTGATAAAAATAAATTTGTAAGTCTAGAGAAGTATGATGGTGGTGTTGTAAGGTTTGGAGACAACAATGCTAGTGTGATTCGTGGCGGAGGTTCTATTTGTCTTGGTGGTAAGGATAACACTGGTGATGTTCTTTATGTTGAAGGCTTGAAGCACAATCTTTTGAGTGTTGGATAGATGGTGGGAAAAGCCTATGATCTACAATTCAAAGATGGAAGATGCAAGATACGTGGAAGTTCTAGCAATATGATTGCTATAGGTAAATAGACAAAAGGTAATATTTTTTACCTAAATATTGCTAGTGGGAGTTGTTTAATTTCTCAAGTAGATGAAAGTTGGTTGTGTTATAAGAGGCTATGTCATGTAAATTTTAATAACATTTTCAAATTAAGTTCCACTAAAGCAGTAAGAGATCTACCTAAGTTAGTGAAGCCTGCTAACACAATTTGTAAGGAGTGTTAGATGGGTAAATAGACTAGAGTCTCCTTCTGGAGCAAACAGTTTCATTGAAATGATTTGTTGGAGTTCCTACATACTAACCTTTGTGGTCCCTCCAGAGTTAGAAGTATTCATGGAGAAAGGTACTTTATGTTAATTATTGATTATTACTCTAGAATGATATGGGTTACCTTCTTAAGAGAAAAATGTGAAGCATTGGAAAAGTTCAAAAGTTTCAAGGCTATGGAAGATAATGAGAAAGGTCTAAAAATCAAGTGTTTGAGATTTGATAGAGGTGGTGAGTTCACCTCCAGACAGTTCAACTCTTTTTGTGAACATGGAATTAGAAGACAGTTATCTGCTCCCTGAACCCCTCAACAAAATGGAGTTGCAGAAAGAAAGAATAGAACAATTTTGGATGTTGCTAGACCAATGATGATATAAGGATATGTGCCCTAGACCTATTGGAGTGAAGTTGTAAGCACTGTTGTGTACACTTTAAACCAGGTAAATGTTAATGGTAATTCTGGTAAGACCCCTTTTGAGCTATGGTTTGGTTACAAGCCTACTATTAAATATTTGAAGATCTTTGGAAGCAAATGTTATATCAAGAGAGATGATGATATAGGAAAGTTTGATGCAAGAAGTGATGAAGGAATATTTTTAGGTTACTCTACTAAAATAAAGGCCTACCGATGCTATAATAGAAGACTGAGAAAGATGGTTGAAAGTGAAAATGTCAAAGTTGATGAGGATTCTGCTAAATCATCTAGATATTATGGATATGATTTAGATGAAGACAATACGAACAAAGGGAAAAATGTTCAGACACCAAATCTACTTCAGATTAATCCATATGTTTCGGCAAAGAAACCTCAATTTGTTCTGTTAAATCAAGTAAGTCAGGAAGCACAGACAAGTGCAAGTGCAAAAGGAAGATTAGAAGAATTAGAAGTTCAAGAAAATTCCAAAACTCCAAGGTATGTAAAGCTAAATCATTCTGAAAGCCAAATTATAGGAGATAAGAATAAATGAGTGCAAACTAGAAGGAAGATTGCAAAAGAGTACTGCCTGATTTCCAAGATTGAATCTAAAAATGTCACTGAAGCCTGCCAAGATGAACACTAGATGGAAGCAATGAAGGAAGAGCTGACACAAATTGAAAAAAATGACACGTGGATACTAGTTCCCAGACCTAAAGACAAAAATTGTGATTGGTACTAAATGGGTGTTTCAGAACAAGATAAATGAAAAAGGTGAAGTGGTCCAAAATAAAGCAAGACTTGTATGTAAAGGGTATTCTCAGATGGAAGGTGTTGGTTTCGAAGAAAATTTTTCCCCTGTTGCTAGAATCGAAGTTGTTAGATTATTTCTTGCTTATGTTGCATGCAAGGACTATAAAGTCTATCATCTATGGATGTGAAGTCAACATTTTTGAATGGAGAACTAAAAGAAGTATACATTGAACAACCAGATGGATTTCAGCTAACTAACAAAGAAGATATGGTTTTCCGCCTGAAGAAAGCTCTATATGGACTTAAGCAAGCCCCCAAAGCCTAGTATGCTAGATTGGACAAATACTTACTAAAGCTTGGATTCACTAAAGGTCTGCTGATAACAACTTATATTTCAAATTAGATCATGATAAATAGTTAATTATAGAAGTATTTGTTGATGAAATCATTTTTGGAGGAGATGACAATCTATGTATGAAGTTTGCTAATGAGATGAAGGATGAATTTGAGATGAGTATTATTGGAGAGATGAAGTTCTTTCTAGGATTACAAGTAATACAGTTAGACAAGGGAATTTTGATATCTCAATCCAAATATGTGAAAGAGCTACTAAAGAAATTTAGGATGGAGGAATCAAATCCTGTTGGTACTCCATGGTGATCGGATGTAAGCTAACACAAAATGATGATTCTCCTAAGGCGAATCAAACTAGATACAATTCAATGATTAGTGGATTGCTTTATTTAACCCAAACTAGACCAAATATTATGAATGTTATATGTATGGTTGCTAGATTTCAGGTTGAACCAAAAGAATCACATGTGACTGTTATTAAGAGAATCTTCAAATATTTGAAAGGAACAATTGACTTTGGACTTTTCTATCCAAATGATGATGATCTCACTTTGAGTGCATACACGATGCAGATTGGGTTGGAGATGTAGAAGATAGGAAAAGTACTAGTGGTGGTGCTTTCTTCCTAGGGAAGAAGTTGGTATCCTGGTTGAGCAAGAAGTAGAATTCCATTTCTCTATCTATTGCTAAAGAAAAATATATTGCTACTACAAACAATTGTACTCAAGTAATATGGATGAAGCAAATGTTGAAAGATATCAATGTGGTATATGAAGAGACTATTACCATATACTCTAACAATTCAAGTGCAATAAATATTTCAAATAATCTTGTACTTCACTCTAAGACTAAACATATATCAATCAAGTTTCACTTCTTAAGGGAGAAAGTGAATGAGAAATAGTTAGATTGGAGTATGTGCCTACCAAAGAGCAGATTGCAAACATCTTTACTAAATCGTTGTCGAAGGATACTTTTGAGTATCTCAGAGGAATGTTAGGGGTAATCACCCCTCCTGATAAGAACTAAGAGATGCATTTACTTGCATCAATCCATGAGCTGCATTGCTATATTATGATCCATATTGATGTCTTTGTGGTTGCTACTCAGGGGGAGTAGTTAGATGTGCAGATATGTGGTTCAAAGCATGTATATGGAAGGGTCATGGTTACCTTTGACATTGATGTCAAAGGGGGAGAAGTGCAATGTAAAAAATCCTTTTAAGGGTCAAGAGCAATTGAGGAGAAGAGTCATAACCAAAGGGAAAGCAAGTGTTTTGGGTTGATGGTATTTTTCACATCATGTGTTGCCATCAATACCAAAGGGGGAGATTGTTGGATGCTGTGGATGTGTTGCTGATATGTGGTTGTCATTAATGTCAACACTATTGGAATTTGGTGTATTAGAGGTTGTATATGTCGAGGATATTGAGAAAATTGTAAAAGAAAGTGTTCTAGGTTCCCAATGGAACTGTGTAGGTCATGAAGGTGTCTTGTTCTTTACATTGAATTTCAGTTTCTATGGATTAAAGGGTTTTCTACAGAGTGTATCTAGATCATCTACCAGAAGTTTCAAAGGTTCGTGTATAGATTTGATCATGTTGTGGTCTAACAGTGTTTTTGTGGTCTTTGTCAGTGTTCTTGAGTGAAGTTTGTGTAATTATGGTAATTCTAGTTGTTGTGGATGTTTATCTATTGTTTCTTGGTGCTCTTGTATTTTTCTAGATCATGCTCTATCTTTGTGGTACATCCACATTGATCGGTGTGCTCGTGGTAAAAAAAATTCTTGCGTATGTTCAGATTTTCTTGTTCTTAGCCGATATGATGATGGTAGTGTGTTGTGGATCTTCGAGGTGAAATTAATTGAAGTCCTTTTGTGTTGGATATATTAATTTGGGTCTCCGCTATGTTGTGGCCGACCTTGGTGGATTCGTATTAAAAATTTATTTGTAAATTTGGGCCGACATTGAAAATATGGTTTATTTTCCTAGCTAACTATGTTGATGAAATTTTATGATGCAGATATATAAGAGCGATTGTTTCATCAGTGTATTGTGTGGAAGAGGTGCTTCATGTGTTGGGTGTGCTCTTATGTGTGTATGTGCGAATATCATTTGATTGTAGAGTAGAGAGTGAAGAAGATTGAGCGAAGTGTGAAGAAAGAAAAGAGAAGGAGTTTTATGTGCTTAATTGGAACTATAATTAGGCTTGTGCAGAAGCTAATTTTTCAATTCATACCCTCTATATTTTAATCCTATTTTGTATTGTTGTGTAGTGAGCCCCTTCTGTAATTGAGCAGTGAGCTCTAGGCAATGTGCCTGAATGCATGTGCACTCCCCTTTATTGATTTCATTATACTTTTAATAGGGTATAATCTTCTGGACTAACATTCACTGTGGTTTTTCCCCTAACAGGGTTTCCACGTAAAAAAAATTGGTGTTCTATGTCTCTCTGATATGTTAATTGTTTATGGTTAATTGCTTATTCATCATATCTAAGATTAATTTAAGTAAAGTTTGAAAATTTTATCATTTTGTGACAATTGATCCACCCCCCCTCTCAGTTGTTTGTCCTTGTTTTTCCAACATCCCCAACCAAATCCAATGTCAGGACATAGTCTGATAATGCTAAAATATTGGAATCCCATCTTCTTTGTAATCTAATCCTTTTTTTTTCTCTTTTTGATGATAGATCACTGAATGTTGAATGAAAAATATACATAGTTAATTAAAAAAAATTACTACATGGACTGCGAAAAAGTCATGCTAATTCAAAAACAATCTTGCATGTGGAAAATTCATGCCAACTAATTATCTATCATATTTTTGTATATAACCTATGTTACATGGGGATGCGTCCCCTACCCCAAAACCCACTGTCCTCGTCCCCTACCATCCCCAGGATAGGGGGACACAAAGGGGACATCCCCTAGTCATCCCCAAAACAACCCAACTAGCAGGAAATGGGAGGAAATGCCCCCTGCTCTTTGGGGACATTTCACCATCCTCGGTATGGATGGGGGACATTAGAAATGCCCCCTATTGTACCAGGGACATCTAGTCATCCCCCATAGACAAGGAGCCTCCTGGGTCAAAAAATGTTTAAAATTTTGATTTTTTTATTATTTCCTCCTCCTTTCTATGGTTGTGCGGGGTCCACTAACTCTCCCAAACCTAAAATGTTTGCCTAAATTCCAAATTAGTTGCAGTTCATAGTGCCTTGAGACTTTAGGACTAACAGACTACTGAGTATCGACAAACTCCAACAACATGATGGAATGTTGATCCTGAGGATGTTAGGAAAATTGATGAGGAGGAGGTGCAACCAGGATTGGTTGGGCTACCATTGGATGATCCACTCTTGCCAGAGGATGATAGTGACTTAGATAGTTTTGAGTCTTTGGATATTCATAGCCCGAATGAGGCTTAATTTCATAGAATGTTGTATTTAATATTTTTATTTTCATGTTTGAACTTTGAGAATTTTGGATACATGTTTGAGACATTTGTATATTGATAGACCATGGTTTTATTGATGTTTGATACTCTTGTGATAAATTTTATAATGCTTTAATGACATTTCTTATGTTGTTATAGTACTACTCTCGCGATTTATTTACATATTGATATTGTTGTCATCAATTATTAATTTACTGACATATCTCTCTCTTTCCCTCTCTCTCTATAATATATTAATAAATTTTGAAAAAATCATATATATATGTATATATATGTATATATATGTGTATATATATATCTATATATATGTATAAATATGTATATATATATGTATATATATGTATATATATATATATGTATATATATGTATATATATATATATACATATCTATATATATATGTATATATATGTATATATATATATGTATATATATGTATATATAGATATATGTATGTATATATATGTATGTATATATATATGTATGTATATATATGTATATATATATATGTATTTTGTATGTTGCCATCCCCTAAAAATTGCCCCCTAGGAAACGTCCAAAAATGCATCCCCTGTCATCCCCCCATCTATATCCTCGAAATGTCATGGAACACAGTATATAACTTGTTTTGCTCTGATAAGATCAACTATAAAGTCATACAGAATGAAATGGTATATGCAACATATTCTCTTGTGATGTTGCTTTGATCTTTGTATTCTATCTTTATTTCACTGTCTTCTTGCTCTTGTGCTTATCTATTGTGGATTATATTGGAGATTGGCTACATGGATCTGGGTCAGGCAACATATACGCATCTGCTGAAATTTTCTTTGTTTTTCTTTATAATAGGTGTCTATTGCATAAGCGGATCCTTAATAAACCAAGAAAATTTCAATCGGCATAAGCATGAAATAGATACCCATGACTTTTATTTTTTAAAGAAGAATAAGATCTTACTAAATTATTAACTTGCAGTGTTTTCCAACTGATTAAACCAAACAAATGATTGGATATATTATATACTTTGTTTTACTTTTGAAGCATAAGAACGATTATTTATAGACCTGAGTAGACATAGATTTGATGTAAATGGCATACTTTCTCTATCTACTATATTGTAATTTATTCGATTTACAAAGCTTGATGCTCTCTAAAACCAAGAACATAAAAAAATGTCATATTTTGATATATGTTGTGCACTATTCCATTTGGCCTTGAGGATCAATTGGAGGTAGGAAGCAATAGGTATAGTACTGTCTACATGAAATCAAATCTTTTGAACTTTTTCTCTTGGGTTTCTCACACCTTAGCAATGGTAATATGATTGCAGGCCTACAATGAAAGAATACTGCAATGGAGCTCTACAAGTGTGCATAACTTTGTTGTTTGTATTCTCTCAAAATTGGGGTCTTCCTCCCAAATATCTGGAAGATGTTTTTGGAGGTGAAGAGGATATTGGCATATGTGTGAGAGTGAACTACTATCTAGTATGCCCACAACCAGACCTCACCTTTGGTCTCTCTCCTCAGTCAGACCTTGAAGGCATTACCATTCTTCTTCAAAATGATGTTTCAAGTTTTCAGGTTAGGAAGGGAGATTACTGGATTCATGTACATCTTGATCCTAATGATCTCATAATAAACCTTGGAGATTAGATTAAGGTGGGTATTTCACTATTCTTTTCACAAATCATGTAACTACATGCAGATTCTTGGTGCTTATAGATTTCAATTATTTTCTGTAGATATTAACAAACAACATCTACAAAAGTGTATTGTGAATATTTTTCACTGGATTTAACTCATCTTGATGATGGATCATGGAGTATAATCTGAAACATTGATGATAAAAAATGTTACACAGTCAAAATCCAAAAATATTACTATATTGATATCATGGATTGTAGAAATTTAATGTTTTTAAGCTAATAATTTGTTGAAATATAGGGAAGAAAATGTTCTCCTCATAGACTTCCTATCTTAGCTAGAGGAAAATGTTTTAAATTCACTAGAAGATGAAAATATTGCTTTTTTTATATCTGGTGATTTGTATGTACAAGTTGTTGGGTGAAAATTATGTAATCATCTTTTCGATAGATTACACAACTAGGACTTCAGCCACAACTAGGGAGGTGCCTTTCTTACTGCTGACATAAGCGCTAGTAAAACAAAAAAATTAATTAAAAAATGTACACAATACTTACAAAGTGGTGGGGGTGTGTTACATTCATCCTTCTCTCTTTTTTCAGAGAAGATGTTTACAATGCTTCACTGTTGGAAGTTCTCAATTCACAATTAAAACTAACAACGAGCAGTAATACCAATACCTCTATCTTGTCAAAGAAAAGCGTAGAGGTACCAAAAGTGATTAACAATAAACTAGTAAAAATAAAAGGGAAAGCTCACGAAGGCACAAAGTCATTTCTTAGCTTTATCAATGGTGTATTTGTGATAGGCGTCTCATTTTTCACGTTAGAAGCACAATGTCTTCTTAGATGCAGCAATTCCTCGAACAACATGAAAAATTACAAGCGCAAAGTCTTGTAGATTATCCAACCAAAGTATTCAAAGAACATGAATAATTACAAGCACAAAGTCTTTTAGATCATTCAACAATAGGATCCAAAGAGCATGAACAATTACAAGCACAAAGTCTTGTAGATCATTCAACAAAAGATAAACAAAACACAAATGAAAATCTAAATAAATGATGTAACACAAAGTTTACATGAATTACTTAGAGTCCTTCAGATTCCATAAGCTAATCACCACCAAATGAGATCAATTCATAAGATTATCGAATCCAACACAAAGTCTGGTTTGCAATCTTCTTCTTTATTGATCAGATTTCATTCACAAAGTATGAACACAAAGTTTCACAATTCTGCTTCAAAAAGGGCAGCACTTGGTTGCAAAATACTAAAGGATCAATTTACAATAGAAATCCCTCACATTATATAGAAAGAGGGATGAGCAAAATTAGGAATCTAATTGAGGAAATCAAGGAAAGTTAGGTGAGTGATTTAAGGAGATCTCACCTAACTTTGACCAAAGTCAAAGTGTAATTTGTTTTCAAAAGATTACATCTTTGAACTTGGTGCAATTAACATTTACAAAAATACATATAAGATGTCAGGAAATATTTACAAGATGCATACAAGGATGCATCGAAAATGTCTAACACTGGAGATCAGGAACTTTATTCATGTTTCCTTGCTTTGGACGCGAAAGTCTTCGTATTTCTTCCTAGTCTCCTGCACGGACTTCTCATCCGGACCAACGGTGTAATCCACAATGGTGTGAATTCTCATGATCGATCTCATGGCAGATGAGTGAACCTTCTTGCACCTATCAAGATGCATTTTTAGGTTATCCAATGTGAGCCTAGTACCACAAATGACATTCAGAGAGGCTTCTAAAAATTCTGCACTATCAATCAACTTCATGATGGCTTCCTTGAAGATCTGGGATATTTCTGTGGCTGGTAGAAAGATACGATTCTCCTCAAGAAGTTGACCTGGTAACTCCTTGATAGCTTTTTCAAGAATAACACGATGCCCTTTGACATCTTCCTGCACTTGGTGGAGATCTTCCGTAAGAGATTGAATTACTTGAATTTGATGTTTCAAGGATTCTCTTACCTCAATGAACTTTTCTTTGTTGGGAATTACCCTGACTTCCACCAATTTTCTGAGCTTTACCTGCTTCATCTGTGACCATGAAAGCAAGCATTTTTCCATATCTCTATGCTCTTGGGAAAGTACACTTTTTTCTTTATCAAGCTCTATGGTGAGCTTGGCCAACAAGGTAGTTTTCTCATCCACTTCAATTATGATCTGAGATCCGTGTTCTATGATCTTCTCAATGAAATCATACAACACCCTGCCTTTGGAGGTGAACTTCTTAGCTTTCTTGATAGTTGGGTCCTCAATACTTACCACTGTCAACGGTTGTGCATTAGTTGGAGATCCTGCAAGTCTCTTTTCAACAGTGGCATAACACTCTGCCCTCTGTTTGTACATATTGCGAGCTTGCTCCATTATATCTAGTCTTCCAACCAAGATATCCAATGTTACTTGTGCATCCATTTTTGCACTTTCATTGGTAACCTTGCCAAGCTGGAATTTTGTTACTATGTAGTCCTCCATATTGACATCTCCTTCTTGTAGTGGTATGCCAATCTATGCATACTTATGGCCAGTCTTGTCAACGTTCAGCCTTGAGTATACTTTTTCCTTTTTCTTCCCTTTAGCCTTTTGAGGGACTATCTCTTCGAGGTCGAGCTCCACTAGAGAAATCATTTGCTTCTTCTGCTTCGACACTTGAGATATCAACCAAGGGGAAGGAAAGAGGTGTGAACTTCTGGATTCACTGTCAACTCAATCGTCATTGTCACTTCTGAAGTCATTGTCACCTCTAAAGTTACCATGGGTATCTTAACAATAGGAGAAGTGTCTTTCATCATTGTTCCTATAGATTGCACATTGAGCTGATCACGTATTGACTCATTCATGAAACGATTGAATTCATTTTCAGAAGTGATATCATACGTTGGTGAAGACAGGCTAGGAATGGATGATGGAGGATTTGACAGTATATCAACCGTATGAATGCTTGTCACTGAGGGAGTATCAAGAGGGGTTGATGCTGCAGGAATAGTGGATATCTCAAATGTAGGAGTGCATGTGGTAGGAACGGGTGATGAGGGAATAGGAGGTGGAGGAGTTCTTGAATTTGGAGGGGTATGAGGAACACTAGAAATCACAAGCAATGACGTTCTGGGAATTTCCTCAACTACATTCTCAGGTGGAGACACAGTTCTTTCTTGATCATGCTTGGGTTCCTGTTGATCACCCTCTTGTCTCTCCGATTTTGGTTCACCTTCATATTCTTCTTCAGATTCTTCTTTAGACTCTTGCCCGCTTTTAGAAACCTCTTCTGCATCGGAGTCTGCTTTTGCTGAGTCTTCATCTTTAGCGGATTGGTCACTGGAATTACTTTCTTCATCAGAATCTATCTCCTCTGGAACAACCTTTTTACCTTTAGAGCGAGATGGATTGGATTTTGTGGTTCCTCCTTCTGGGACAGATTGGGTATCTTTCTTTCCAACAGTAAACTTGATCTTGGGACCTCTTCATGAAGAAGTGGGAACAACTGCTGATTTATTTTTCATGTAGAGTTCTTGTTGTCGGCGAGCTTCTGCTTCAGATTCTTCTCCTTCCGAATCTATTCTGAAACTTTTCATTTCAAAACCATGCTTATGTAACCATTCTGCAGTGTTGGATAGGATTGGCTTCAATCTCTCTCTCATGCTGGTACTTTCTTTCCTAGACCATTGAATTGTAGGAAACGGCCTTTTAGAAACCTCTTGTTCATCATAGACAATATTCATGATATCACCAGGATCTGTAAAATCCTCTGGTAGGTCAGCAATATCAAGGTCTCTGATCTGCTAAACAGTCAACCTGCAATAATCCATTTTTTGAATGGCTTCTTCATCTCTGCAATCAGCCCAGATGTCTTCAAAATAGTATTTGTGATGATGACTTTTTTGTAATTTCCTTCTGACATCCCGATAATCAAAATCAAACCTATACCTGTAGGTCTTGATTGTCATAATTTGCATCTCATCATAAACAAATTTGGCTTTCTGTATAGTTGGGATAGTATATCTTCCGATTGTCAGTGGGAACTTGAATCCACGCTTGTGATTACTTCTTCGTTCTTTATGCACTGAAATCAGTTGTCTGCACATCTCCATGAGAACCCACTTATCCAAAGGATAACATTGTAGCATGTAAGGGAAGCCAGTGTAGCACCCTACTCTCAAATAAGTAAACGTTGGGAATTGTAGAAATAAGCATCCAACTTTACTTACCGCCTTATAGGCCTCATCAGATACCCTTCTCCTTTCGAGAGCTGGATCAAAATTGAAAAGAAAAGGTGTGAAGAAAGCATCAATAACCCACCTAAAATGATGGAAGATTTCCTTCAATTCTAGTTGATAGAAGAATTTATACACAGGTACCAACATCCGATTCCCTTTTGTGGATAGACCCAGAAATTTCCTCATTACAGCTATTGCATACACCAGGTAAGAAGTCATATAGAATTTCAATGCGGAAGGTGGATTGATAAGTTGCTCATGTATTTCATCACTAATTTGTTTGCCTCAGTCGATGTTCACTTTTTTTCTTCTTATAATCCTGATGTATTCATACATCCAATCATGAAAAAAGAATGATTCAGGCAAGCCTTTTACTCTGCTTAAAAATGTGATCATATCTTTGACGTCATCTTTGAAATCACTTCGCAGGAGTCCCTTTGGCCATTTGGAAATAGATTGTCTAGGCTTCTTCAACCATTGGGTATTTATTAGGTTTTTAGCCTTGTTGGGATTAGCGTCAAAGAATTCTTGTGCTTTTTGTATAGAGATGTCAATGTACTTCTCCATTTGAGGAACTTTAAATGCAATATCAAAGAAGTCAGGGTCGAGTCTTAAAATCTCATGCCCAAAAGAATCAATCACACTTCTTTCCCTGATGTAATGAGATGCCACTTGAAGGAAAAATTTTGTATTATGTGCAGCAGTGGGGAACATAGCTACCAAATGCAGGTTACTGTGTACAATTGCTCTCATCAGATCAGGAAGAGGATTCATCTCAGTTTTCTTTTCAAAATCAACCAAGTCTTGATGGCCAACCTCTGTGTCTTTTATTTCTTCCACCTTGGAGACCACTACAGTCAGTGGATAGACACCTTGATATTTATATTTCATTTTTCCTTTCACTTTTGAAGAAGACGGAGGCTTACTGGCAGTCATCAAGAGCAACTGAAACTTTGATCAATCAACTTTGAAGGTCTTGAAAAGAGACTGCAAAGTATGGAGTTAGAACAAACATTAGTTGTTAAATAGCATGGGAATGCACGAAACAAGCAATGATGATGAGCAAGCATGGAGCGGATTACAAGGTATGCAAAATGATGCACAAAGTGGAAGGAACAAGGTTTAGAATGAAACTTGACAAGTTTGAAGTATTTCGGGGAAAAATTGTGAAAAGTGTAAGGGTGCACTTTTTCAATGCTCTTGCATTTTGAGAGAAACTAGCTTTGATGCAGGGGCGCTGAAAAACAACGCTCCTGCACGTCAGTGTTAGGAAAAAATGGCATCATGTCAGGGCGCACTTTTTTAGTGCCTCTGTACTTGAATGTGATTTTGGAAATAAGATGCAATGATGTTTGAAAATGGCGCCTTGACTATTTTGAAGCATGGGAATGCTCAAAGACAAAACTTGTTCTCGTGTATTGAGTTGCACTTGAAAGTTATTTCATTGCCATTGTAAATGTGGACAAGAACCAAACAATCTTACTCACAAAATGTGAGTTTCTTCAATGTTCACACCAAATCATTGTCGAAAGGGCAACGTGGGAAGACACTTAAAACAAAAAACATGGGAGTTTGAATGAATGGAAAGAAAAATACGTGGGAGAAGAAAGTCATGCCAAAATGAGCCATGAAAGTTCCATTTCGTATGGGTTCATTAGGAAAACGCATGGGCACAAGATGGACACATAAATAAATTAAAACAATGCAATTAGGGTAATAAGAAACACCCATACATTTGGAAAGATATTCAGAAAACAAGGAAAGAAAGAAAAATGCATGGTTCACAAAAATGTATGAAGAAAACGAAGGTAAAAATAAAAAACGCATATATAAATCTCTAAGACGTGTACAAAATAATGAAGGAGAATGGAGAGAAAGTAAGAAGAATGACTTACCAAGAGAAAACGTGAAATTTGGTTGAGAGGAACTTCAGATTTCTCCAAAAACATGTTTTGCAGCTTGAGAAGATTTCGCCCAGCAAGAAGGAATGAAGTTTGAAGATCATAAACAATGAAAATGAAACAATAAAACACTTTTAAGTGGATGAGGAACACAAAAAACCTAACTCAAGTCACCCAATTAATTGAGGCACAAAAAGTGGCATGATGAGCGAAAAATGCAAAACGCATGAAGAAACGCGCCTAGGCAAGAAAAAGACTAAGTCTGGACAAAAAGTGTAAGAGTGCACTTTTTCAGCACTCTTACATTTTTTTGACAAAAACACTTTCATGCAGGGGGGCTGAAAATCAATGCCCCTGCACTTTTCATACTTAGCCAATTTTAAGGCTTGTGAGCAGGAGCACACTTTTTCAGTGCAACTACATCTTTCACAATTTTAACTAAGTATGAACAGTGAGGCTTCGCAAAGGAGCTCATTTCGAAGGTCTTCATGAGGTGAACATAGGGGGATGCTCAAAATGGTCGTTTGAGGCTTTGGAATTCCTTTCAAGGTGGCTCAAAAATCACCTCATTTTGTGTGCTTGAACTCCACAAACCTAGGAAACGAACAAGTTTCATAGGGGGGTTATCCATGGAACAAGCGTTGCTAGATTCCGTGATAACACAAGTCTGAGTTTCTAAATTTGTTTTGTTGAAAATGTGCAGGCTAATTGATTCCCATCTATTCTCATTTGTTGTTGGGAAAGCCTTGGTGGTTGATATTAGGAAATTGAAGAATACGGATTAGAGATGAGCTCTTGATAAAGTAGGTGTACTAAAATATTTTACAGAAGTGTTGGAGGTAAGTCTTGACAAGAATTGATAACTTTATTTTGGCATTAACTTTAATGATAATATAATATTGATATTTGTAATGGAAAATAACATTTGTAGGATGGCAGCAGTATTGGCTCAAGTTTCTTATATGCTTTAAAAAACCTTGTTTCTCCTGTAAGTATTCATATAATCATGCAAAAGGTTTAAGGGGAATCACACTGCATGAAGTCTACTTGTCCATTTATTTGTCTATCTAGAAAAAAATAAACAATTACAAAAGATTAATATAGGGATTGAAAGAGGTCAAAATATAACACGAGATGCACAACTTAACTAACATAACATGAACCAAAAAATAAAAAACTAAGCATTCAATAACCACTGACATTCTCAGCGAGCATATAATGCAAGAGATAATATTAGAATGCAATCAAGAGTTGGACAAAGAAATTTTCCAAGGCCGGCGCCTCCACCGCCTCCACAACAACATTTGATACATTAATAATAGTATTTATATGGCATTTGAAATGTTTTCAATATAGAACTATGTTTTCTTTGTTGTGATTGTTGAAAAATAAGTTGTTAGGAGACATTTGATCTGTGGTATGCATTTTTTATTGCCACAATGAGAAGCAAAATAAGAGGTGGCTGGAGACAATTGTAGAAAGAAGAAAATCTGCTTTTCAAATAGTATTATCATTTGTTTTACTTCCTTGGAAATTTTATTTTATTTAATATGTGACATACCAATATTATCATTTTGTTCTTTAGCAATCAACCTTCCTATTTAAATAGCTTTGGCGCCCTCCACTCACACCTGCATCCTTTGGCTTAATGGTAGTTGGCTTGGGTTGGCATTCAAAAGCTGAGGATTTGAATCCCATTAGTGTTTTATTTCAACCCTGTAGTTTCAAGGTTTAAATTTGAATAACACTTCTACACATTATATAGACACATTGTATAAGTATATGTACTTAAAGCTGGTGGTATTGGTAATTGAAGATTTTCTAATAACTTTCAAGTTGGTAAAGGTTGATTTTCAAGTCGTGTAAAGCTAGTGGTATTATGCCTAAACCTTTAGCTTCATGTGCGATAAAAAAAATTAATTACTATTTCAGGTGGTTAATTTTGAACTTATGTTAATGATCCATTTATAGGAGTTATTTTAATGTTTTGTGATTAATTATAATTTTTTTTTATTTTTTTTGGAACTTGTTTTACTATAGTTTTGAATACTAATTTTCATTGTTTTGTTATAGTGTTGAGAATTTATGTAGAGACCTCTATTCACACTCACATATGGATGCACAAGGATGGGTTCCCATCTCAATTATTACAAATTTCAATTGGGTAAGTGCTTTGGAGATAATATTTTAACTTTGCCATATCAATTGTTTTACTTGATCATTAAAGTTGAATTGTTGGATATTATAGTTTTTTCAATCATCTAGCTACAAAAGTAAATTGCTTAATGAGGGGTTGGATTGAACCTCTTTCTCTTTTGTTTCTTTTCATCTTGGACTTGGGACTATATGAACTATCAATAGTTAAGGCAAAAAAATATACTTTGCTTAAACTAGATATCTTCTGGGAGTAGGTGCATCAAAATATAGATCCACAAAATTAATTTGAATGTAGTAAAAATGCTTGTGGATTATGCTTGTGAATGAAAGGTTTAAAGGAAACTGTTTATCATTTGACAAGAGCCCATCTTGAAATGGATTAGTTTTTGTACATGACTCATGGGGAGGTAGATTTAGACATGTCAACTTACCATATAGAGCTATTGTTCTATTATTTATTAATTTTGAATAAGAATTTGAAGCTATCGATAGCAGGGATTAGGCACCCTAGTTGATGAGTTGCACCCAGAAAATATTGTAGTGCTCAAAGAGTACAAGCTGCTTATAACTGCATACAAAGAGGATGTATATAATTTCTTATCAAGGTAGAAAATTTTATACTAACATGGTCACATGGTTGGTATGCCTGTTCTTTAAGTTTAAATTGATTGAGATAATGTAATAATAGTATTCTAGAAGGTAGTTATGCAAGTTGAAGTTATACTTTCATAGAATTCTAATTTAATCAAGTATAATTATTTTCTTGGAGTTGCTCGAATATGAGTTGGACTTCTACAAGAAAGGTGTATAGATCATATAGTCATCCAATAATTCAACAGCATAAGCAAGAGCACAAATTATCAACATACTGTCAATTTTATAGTTGTAGAAAATGAGCTATACTTGATACTGAGGTCCTTACCATATGTACTACTTGAATCCATTAAAATCTAAAAAGTACCTTTAATTCTAAAATGCTTAGCCTACATATGTTATAATAAAATTGAGGAATTGTCTGTATTGAACCTCATGAAGTTTGTGGGACATCAATGGACCCTTTTTGAGAATGTTATAATATATTCAGTGGTTTGAGGGGATAGTGAATGATTTATTCATTTATTTGATTATGTAAGGAAAGATTGGCAGTTTTGATCTATTTCTTCTAGGCTCAATCTATCCCACAATGCAACATTGCACCTTTAGTGTAAGTTTGTTCAGTAATCTAATTTACACCTAAGCAAGCATTTGAACCATCATGCATAACTGTTCGTTCAGGCTTAAAGCTTGTCTCATATGGTAGTTGTCTCATAAGTATCTGTTGTTACCCCTTTTACAATACTTTTTCATATGCTCCTTTGTTATTTACATTGACTTCTTGAACACATCAAATAAAATGAACTGGTCTGAAGTATCCATGAGATGTTATTTTTTAGTTCAGTGACCAAAAGGTGTACCACATGTTGAATCTCCCTATTGTATTGTGTTATCTTCCGCTAATGTGTTCTAGTGCTACCACTATGCTTTATTCGAGCCATCAGGGAAACAATAGCATTTGTTCCAACGATACACTTATGTTACTCCAATGTGTTCACCTTTGTTGACCCCATCGACACATTGGGGAGAGTCCTTTGGAAGTCTTCCCGATGGAGTGTTGTTATGCTGATATTTGTGTTGTGAGTTTCTTTCATCGGTCTATCGGTGGAGCTATGAGGGGAGTTCCCCCGATGTAGTAATGCTAGTCCAATAGTGTTAAATTTCTTAGGATTGGGAGTGGTGACCATGGATTTTTGGGATAATTGATGGATGTCATCATATGGTAATATGGGTCATGAAATGGATCTTGTCACACAAATCTCTACAATTTGTGTTAATCAAAAAATCAAATGTAGTACATTTAGCAGCAAGTGGAATGTGGATGAGATGAAGGTTAGTGAATACTAAGCAGGATTTTTCAATGACAACAGGGGAAATAGTATTTGATAGCTTTAAATGAAATCTAGGGCACACAAACACTTATATGATATTGATTAGATATTACTATTAGTCTATGAAACCTTAAGAGGTATTTTACATTTTTGGATATGATCTTCTTGTTCGTATGACAATTTTTATGGTTATGGGAATGGTGAGATGTATTCATAGTAGTAGCATCGATGCATTTTGCTTGTTGAAGGATCCTTTATCAATTTTAAAATTATGGGCATGTTCTTTATTAGAAATTTGATAAGGACAAAGGCAAAGACATTGGCTCAATAGCTCACACTTCTTTGGAACATCACATATCATTGTACGATATGCACAATAGTTCATCCTTGCATTGTTCCTTTGTCTCCCTAGGAGAGTCATTAGTTAATCTGAGTTTCTAATTTTAAAGTTCTTATTTTTCTTACTACTTGATTATTGGTGTTATTGTTCTTGCTTGATTTAATATTCATCATATGGTATAGGCTAATAAGTGGACCTAGGAGGGGCTAGACATCCTCCCAAAAGTTTGCTTGTTGTCTAGTTTTGATTATTGGTGAAGATTAATAACAATACTTAGAGTAGCAAGCATAAATTTTAACGATTTAAGCATCTAAATGTGCTCATTATTAGATCTTGGTTGTATTTTCATTTTAATAACTGTATTTTCATTTTAATAAACATATTCTAAAACCCTCATTGAAATCTTATTTTTAGGTTGCAACTCATTAAAATGGAGAGGTGAACATGCACTCTTTACTTTCATCCAACCATGACCAGTGAGATTTCTAGATAGGAAGTTGCCATCCTTCTCATTTGAATCCTTCCAATCTTCTCTCAAGGGTTGTCTGGCTGGAATGGGAGGGCAAGGCTACTCTGAATCAAGCAATATATGCACCATAAATAATATAACTACATTTACTATATATGTTCATGTCTTTTCTCCCTTTAATGTTTTTAGCATTTGTATCATATCTTGGATTGATCTTCCATGACAACCAAGAGTGTAGTGAAGGATGCATTTCTTGGATCTTTGTTTATGTAGCTATATATTGTTTGTAATTCCTTTGGTTATGCAGTTGTATGTTGTTTGTATATTCTTTTTTTTTCATGCAATACAAAAAACACATTTGAATATCTATGATATTTGAGCTTTATATGCATAAAGTTATTTGTTGATTGTATTTTTTTTTCATGTTAATCCAATACAAAAAAAACATTTGAATATCTATGACGTTTGAAGTTTATATGCATAAATTTGTGAGAATTAATTTAGATTTGATTTATAACTTGAATCATCGATTCGCTCAAATAAATGACTACTATGACTAAAATAAATGAATACAATGACCAAATATATTACTACAATGACTAAATATATGACTACAATGACTAAATATATGACTATCATGACTAAAATAATGACTAAATATATGACTAAAGTAATGACAAAATATATGACTAAATTAATGACTAAATATATGACTAAATTAATGATTAAATATATTGCTACCATGACTAAATAAATGACCAATTAACAACAATCAATGACTAAATTAACGACTAAATCAATGACTAAATCAATGACCAAATCAATGACTAAATCAATGACTAGATAAATGACTAAAATAATTTAATCATAAATTTGGTCGTGTTATAAATGACTGGCAATAAATTGTTAATGGTTACATGACCAAAATTAGTCATTTATATGCAATTTTTAGTAGTTTATTTAGTCATATATTGTTGTTTTTGTACTAGTGAATGTAATGTGAATTTTGGAGATGAATAAATTGTGCTCATGCCTTGTTATCAATATGAATGTTTTCTCATTTGGTGTTATCTAAGTTGATGTTATTTCATGGGAAAATACTACATATATGTGAATGGATGGTTATTGAATTGTTATTCTAACTTTGGAGATGTTTTATGTATATTGCATATGTTGTGAACAATTGACTGTCATGTGCATGTGTTAGTGGATGTAGGTATATGTTTCATTCCTCCAAGCGGAGGAGAAGTATCACTCAAGAGAAGATCTTGTTCAGGTAACCAATAAAAGTAAACTATCTAAGCATACACACACCACATTAAAATGCTTAAGTTGAGTCAGTTTGTGGGAAATTGGTAAGTCATCCTTAGTTGATATGTCTACATTGATTGATCCTTGTTTACTATTACAAGCATTATTAGGTGATGTTTATCTATTTGAGCTTTTGATTTCTTTCATGTACTATTATGATTATATTGACAAGTGGGACACATGTGAAGTATGTGTGTATATATGCACATACATGTCAATGGGATCTAACGAAGTGTATATGCACATGTATAGATGTACCACACATAAATACTTATCAATATGATGGTAATTGTGAATGGCTATATGTGAATCGAATGTGAACATATATATATATATATATGGTATATACGTGTATCCATATGTATATGTGTATTGATACACGCGTACATTGGAAAAAAGACACGCTCATATGGATGCATTGATATAGAGATACCTACATATACGTGAACATAGAGGCATATATATATATATATATGCATACATTCAATATATTGTGTTTATTATATACTATCTTTCCTATACTCTTTTATATATATCAAATGTATACTTACATTATTGGCTTATGATATATATATATATACATGATGGTATTTAAATACATATGTGTATATGATATATTATATATATAATAATAATATATATTTATTATATTATATATATTAATAGAAATCAACTATCACTTACCATGATAGAGGTTGATATATAAAGGTCAACTATAGTCATTTATGAAATGTCCCACCCTAGGTGGACACTTGCTAACACAAATTTTCTACCTTGTTCAATTACTTGGGTTTACAAAATCAATGCTTGCTTGATTTTTAATGAGATATTGATAGGTAAGTGTAGATAACAAATACTAGTGCGATTGAAAAAGAAGAATGACTGAAATGAAATGCTTGATAATATATTTCTGATTTGATATAACTTGAAAATTACAATATATAATTAAGAATAAGATTTCTACTTCTTTGCAAACACAACTCTTCCTTTCAGTCTACATGCATTGCTTGTAAATTCATGAATATCATACCCAGAAAGAATGTAAAATGAAGCTAGTTTGAAAATACATTTACTATAGTTCTGAACCAAACCCAGCTAGCTGGTGAGATTAGTATTCCAGCGCCTAAACCAAATATGCTAACTTCCCACCATTAAATTGTGTGCAATTTGTACCAGTACATGGGGTGTCCATTAAGGAGATGATCAAATGCAGAAATCAAGGGTGTCTCAGCTCTAGTCTTAACACAATCAGCCAAGGGCTTAACACTTTCTAGAATTTCTGATATTGGGCTAAGTTATGCTCAACTGACCTTGTTGAAGAAGCATGCAATCTCATGAACAAAGTGTTTCAGCTGGGACTCCACACGTCTCCCTAAAGTGAATACTGGAAACATCTTAAACCCTCATCAATGGTAATAATTATGCTCCTTAAACCCCATGTTCCATAAGGGATAATCACAAAGAACAATAATGTTGCTCAAAGATAATGTCCCTCAATAACTAACTCTTTAATATTTTTATCTACAATGAAACCCTTCCAATTTGCTCAAAACTTGTATAATATTTCACCATTAAGCTCAAACTTGACCTTTGGATGAAGCTAGCAGTTTGGAAATCCTTCAGGAGATCTTTCACAACCTTAGGAATGCAAAAATCAAAGAGAGTATTCATTCTTAATGATCAAATTTGCAGAAATGGTAGAAACCCTAGGTTTCTTCTTCTCCACAACAAAACTCTTCAAAAGCAATGTCAAAACCATGAATGCCTTTTGTCATTTGGTTTGATAGCTTATATGCTTTTCCATGACTTAGGTCGACCTCTAGAAGCTTCTCATCATTTAAATATATTTTAATATTTACACTTTATAATGTCTCATGAGATGGGTGCCCTTTTCAATGCACTTAATTAATGTCTTCTAAGTCATTTAATGGCCCCATTGACATAACGTTATGATATAATATTATAATGCACTTTTCGAATAAATAATTAATTATTATTAAAGATTAACTTTAATAATAATTAAAATAACATAAGTTGCTCATTAAACATTATTTTTCCATTCTTTCTGAACCAAAAGGTCAACCACTGAGTCAAATATGCATCCAGGTGCCCTGCTAAAAATAGTAACACTGGACTCCACTGATTTGGTGACTTACTATAAATAGTAAGTGTGCATATCTGAGTCCCAAATCCTATGCAAAGGCTAAACCTAAACAATACCTTGCTTCAAAGAAGAATAATGCCACCAAAGGACTAGGTATCTGCCTCACAGGACCCTCTATCTAAAACCATTAGCCTATGAGGGTCAAATAATAGGATAATAAATGAGATGTTGAGGAAAGAAAAAATGGGGACATTACAGTTTTCCCTTCCTAAATTGCTTGTCCCCAAGCAATATCCACTGCAAAGAAACACCACCCCACCTGGGTCCCAAGGGAAGACCTATAGAATATCCCTCAGAACAACTGACTCTTGAAGCACTAGCATAAGCACAATTGAAAAATCACTATAACCAACAACATTCTCAGTTTCATGTACCTTAGGAGCATGAACCTCGAGTGGAAGCAAATCTGAGCACTGAAATGATTTTCTTCCCTCCACTGTGCAAATAGAATCATCATATAAACAATCTATCCCATGCACACAAGATTTGTGCATCAAATACAAATCATGTACAGGTGAATCAAAAACACAACTGTAGGCACCCCTCAATGTGTACACACTGTAAAATTCCTCAGTGAGCCCTACCTAGAATCTTGATGCACTAGACAAATCCCAAACACTACGATCATCACCCAAAACTATACTAGAATCAGGAGTGTGATCATCATCCAACTTGAAGAGTGGATTATCATAGACCAATCCAACATCAAACTCAAATAATGGATTATTCACAAACTGCACAACCAAAGTTCCATGTTGATTAGAATCATCCATCTCCCAAGCCCTGGAACAATGAATTGAATCAAACTCCTGAACGACCTCATCCTCTCTCTTAGCACCCTTATCTCTACTAGGAGAGATAAAATGCATACTCCTACTATCATGTGAGCCATCGGATCTATCCACTTCCTCAGTGAAGGTACTACTATTATGTACCACACGGGATGGATCCAATGACATAATAGAAGTTGCTGATCTGAAAATATCTTTGCACACTTCTTCCATAGTAACTGCATATCCCTCTGAAGAGCGATCCTAGGACTCATTGCCAATTAATGAATTTTCTGATTTGTTTTCTATGGGTTGATTTGAAAGATCAGACTTGTAGTGGCATGAATCCTCCTCACACAATGCATCAATAATACCCAAACCCTGAGTATTTTCCTTTGACAACTCTATAAAATCATCACCCTTATGTGAAATAGTTGTTGTCTCTTATTGATGCAAAGGAACCTCACTGTTGTCATGAAAATCAAAACTGTTACCAATGTTGATAACTTCTTGAATGTTGTGAGTATCATTCTAGGGAGCTCCACCATACTATTATCATGTTGTAAAATTTTCTTATCAACAACCACTTCAGTTTTAACCCCATGTTCACCTGTAGGTTGAAAATCATTATATGTTGACTTAACACATTCTAAACCAAACTCATCATAGAGACTTTTGGATACTTCACTTGTAGATACACCAAATCTCTCATTTTTGTTTTGTGATGTGGTTTTTCTTGAATTGGAATCTTCATACTGTTGTAAGCTACGAGATAATCTTTGTTGTGAAAGAATAATTTCTTGCTAGAGATTATTCAAGATGCTCTCAACACTTGGCTGCTCACATTTCTTTGATTTTCTTTTTTGCTTGCTATAATCCATTTGATACTCCATATAGCAGATGAAGGAAAGATCATTTATAATCTCTTGTGGAAGTGCAATTACCCTTTATAAGCAACCATTATATCATCTTTGGAACCCATGATTCACAACTACATCAAACAACTAACCCTCCAGGCTAGCAGGATCAAAGTTCTGATACCACTAAAATGTCCCACCCTAGGTGGACACTTGCTAACACAAATTTTCTGCCTTATTCAATTACTTGGGTTTACAAAATCAATGCTTGCTTGATTTTCAATGAGATATTGGGCTAGGTAAAGTGTAGATAACAAATACAAGTGTGATTGCATAAGAAGAATGACTAAAATGAAATGCTTGATAATATATTTCTGATTTGATATAACTTGAAAATTACAATATATAATTAAGAATCAGATTTCTACTTCTTTGCAAACACAACTCTTCCTTTCAGTCTACATACATTGCTTGTAAATTCATGAATATCATACCTAGAAAGAATGTACAATGAAGTTGGTTTGAAAATGCATTTACAATAGTTTTGAACCAAACCTAGCTAGCTGGTGAGATCAACATTCCAATGCCTAAACCAAATATGCTAACTTCCCACCATTAACATGTGTGCAATCTATACCAGTACATAGGACGTCCATGAAAGAGATAATCAAATGCAAAAATCAAGGGCGTCTCGGCTCTAGTCTTAACACGACCAGCCAAGGGCTTAACACTTTCTAGAATTTATGAAATTGGGCTAAGTTATGCTCAGCCGTCCTTGTTGAAGAAGCATGCAACCTCAACAAGAAGGAATTTCAGCTGGGACTCCACACATCTCCCTAAAGTGAATACTGGAAACACCTTAAACCCTCATCAATGGTAATAATTTTTCTCCTTAAACCCCATGTGCCATAAGGGATAAGCACAAATAACAATAATGTTGCTCAAAGATAATGTCCCTCAATAACTAACTATTTAATATTCTGATCTATTATGAAACCCTTCCAACCTACTCAAAACTTGTATATAATCTTTCACCATTAAGCTCAAACTTGACCTTTGGATGAAGCCAATAGTTTGGAAATCCTTCAGAAGATCTTTCACAACCTCAGGAATGCAGAAATCAAAGAGAGTATTCATTCTCAATGATCAAATTTGTAGAAATGGTAGAAAACCTAGGTTTCTTCTTCTCCACAACAAAACTCTTCAAAAGCCAAATGTCAAAACCATGAATGCCTTTTTTCATTTGGTTTGATAGCTTATATACTTTTCCATGACTTAGGTTGACCTCTAGAAGCTTCTCATCATTTAAATATATTTTAATATTTACACTTTATAATGTCTCATGAGATGGGCACCCTTTTCAATGCACTTAATTAATGTCTTTTGACATAACGTTATGATATAACATTATAATGCACTTTTTGAATAAATAATTAATTATTATTAAAGAATAACTTTAATAATAATTAAAATAACATAAGTTGTGCATTAAACATTATTTTCCCATTCTGTCTGAACCAAGAGGTCAACCACTGAGTCAACTGTGCATCCAAGTGCCTTGCTAAAAATAGTAACATTGGACTCCACTGATTTGGTGACTTACTATAAATAGTAAGTGTGCATATCTAAGTCCCAAATCCTATGCAAAGGCCAAACCTAAATAATACCTTACTCCGGAGAAGAATACCACCACCAAAGGACCATGTATCTACCTCACAGGACCCTCTATCCAAAACCATTAGCCTGCGAGGGTCAAATAATAGGCTAATCAAGAAGATGTTGAGTCAAGCAAAAATGGGGACATTACAATTTATGACTATGTTATTAGAGGCCAATAGAAATAGCTTGTGACTATTTTGTGAAGTTGATTCTCACTCTTTTTGCCACATGATATGAAACACTTATATTGCATTTTGAGTTGTCTTATGTTGATACAAGCATGGAATTAGTCGATGCCTATGTTAAGATCAACTTTGACTTAGTAAACATATTTTCTATGTTATACACATCTATTGATGACTTTGTCAAACACATTTATCATCTTAGACGACTCATCTCTTATGCAAGTCGATAGTGTTTGGTGTTACAAATTGGTAGTTGACAATTTCTGAAGGCAAGGAAATCGTGCCAACAATAAAGAGTGTGGATGAATTTGGCACTACCTTTGGAAACCCAATTGTTGTAGATGTCTATTGCATAAGATAATTCAAATTGAGCATATGCAGATTTGAATAAGTCTTTGTTTGTTGTCAATATTGCAAGTTGACGTGTAGATAACTTTGCTAAGTATGAACTTAATAAGTCATCACCTTTCTGTTGTGCTTTATGTGTTGCTTTACATGGAGCTTGTTTTCCATTAACATGCCTAAATTGCAGGCTATGAAGTTACCAAGCTGCTCTATAAATAGCTGAGTCATTTCATTTGGAAGGGACATTCTTTCACAAGATTACACATCCTTTTGCATTCTTCTTGCAAGTCTTTATACTGCATTATATCCAGCTATCTTCTATTTTATTTTGTGAGTGAGAAAGGGAGAGAGTTCTATTTTGTTGTGAGTGAGTTTGTTGTTGAGAGAAGAAAGCTATCAACTTGAGAGATAGAGCTTCTTTGTGACATTCTTAAGAAGCTAATTATCAAGCTTGTTGCTATTGGAAAGGGCTACATTGCTACCAATTATTTGGATAGGTGATAATAGACATGGGGATCTTTTCTTCTATGTTATTTTACTTATGAATAATGTGTCTTCCATGTATGCTTGAGTTGTCTTTTCCAATGTGTGCATTAGAGAAATTAGAGTGTCTTTGAAAAGGAAAATAAAGGTTTCTATGTTGTTTTCATGATGTGATTTTAAAATACTCCATAATAGGAGTTTGGTGTTTATCATAGGTATTGTATACCAGGAATGATTGAGCTTGAGAGGCACATGTCATACACTTAGCTAAGTTATTTATTTAACTAGAAAAGCATGTGTTTACTCCTAGGATAGTTAATCTAGTATGAGAGGGATCTTGTGCACTTGTAAAGTAGGTTTGATCCAAGTAGATTAAAATGATGATAGGTTATCTCTAGAATGATAGATTATCCATTGAAGGAAATACCTTTGCATAGTTTAAAATGGCCTTAAGTCAAATTGGCCTTGAGTAGTGTATGTGATAGATGATCCTAGGTAAAAATACTGAATGAAATACTTTGGCCAAAGTAGTGTGATGACATTTCGCTCCACTATCAGTTCACCATGATCCAATATTACATGCTAGTTCTAGTTATGTAGGACACAACAATATGCTTAGTTGTTTGTCGTTATCGGTTACTCTACCAATCTCTTTGTCAAAGGGAAGGGCCATCTATCAAATGATAGATGTGTGGGGGACCGCATTAAGAGTTCGAGGTTGGCAGAAAAGTGCTTGAGTGATGCTTCTCCTCCACAACAGGTGACAAAAGAACCAAGATTTGAAAGGAAGGATCCTAGACCATTTTATAGCTATTTGTTCCAAAGCTCATTGAGCTATGTATGAAAGTATATGCAATCTTGTATTGATGTGACTTATGAATTATTGAAAAGAAATGGAATCTTTATTGTAATATGTCACACATCTTTGTTCATATATTCTCAATAAAGAAAATAATGTTTTTTAATTTTTTATTACAATGGCTTGTACATAGTTTATTTACTCATATAGTGTAAAATTATAAATTTTTACTTCACTGAAGGGTTAGTATGTTATAGATAACTAGAAAAAATTCTATGGGACCAAGAAGAAAGAAGTGACAAGACAGTGGGAATCATGGTTTGAAGATGTTGAGTACTAGAGGGAGGGAGGCATAAGAAGTTTTGAAGGTTCAATAAGGAAAAAGGAGTAGGAGCAAGAAAGTGAAAGTTGAGATGCATGCATGTTTAGGAACAAATCTTGGAGAAGGATAGATCAACAAATGAAACCTAAAAGTTTGAACGTGGATCTTCAAGATTGAGGATTTGAAATACTTGATGCTTGAAAGTGTAGAGAAGGGGGATTCACTACTCATGAGTCTCTTTATTCTCAAGAGATTCCCAAGGGGCGAACTACCCTAAACTACCTCAGAGAATGAAGCGAGAGTTCTAGAATTAGAAAGAGTAGGTCACATTGAGTTTTTGGACAAACTAACGAGTTCTAGGCTAAAGGACGTCAACGCGGAATATAGATGACAACACAACGCGCTAGTGTCCCAAAGGCACGATGGCATCTCGTACAGACTAGAAACCAAGTTTATCACATAAAAAAACAAAGCAACTACTAGCAATCTAATTACTAAGAACTCTTAAGATGCAAGAAAGTAATAGAATATAATAGAACTAGAATAAAGTAAAGTAAATGATAGAACTAAAGAGAATGGAGAAGGAAAATGCTTACAACAACCCAAGTAATGAAGCCTCCAGCTAGTAGATATCTTCAATACCTCATATGTAAGATCTAGAGAAAATGTTGGGGATGTGTAGGGATTTTTCTCAGTCAAACCCCCGTTTTGGTGTTCCCACCTCCACAGACAGCCAAATAGATAGAGAAAGTGAAAAAAGTAAGCAAATATGACATGATAAAAGCAATCCCCGCTCGAGGAGGAAAATCTGCATCACAAGATAGAGATGCAATAGATAGGGGATATGTAAAATCCCAAGATGCTTGCAAGCACAATGAGGTAGCTATTAGCTGCAAGGCTTAAGGAAGCCAAAGAGAGGAAGGGAAAAAGAGAGGGCTCTGAGAGCCAAGAGAGCTGCAAAGAGTGTGTAAGAGCTTGAGAGTACTACTGTAGCAAGCTATAGAGAGCTCTGCAAGCAAGATAGCAAGAGAAAAATAGGAGAATGTCCAAGATAGAAGCCAAGAAGGCCACAATGGATTGAAAAGACAACTTTTAAAGAGGGAAAAGAAGCTTCCTTAGCGGTTACAAGGCGTCCTAGGCCGTTACCACCGATAAAACTTGATGACAAGTGGCAAACATGCTTGGAAGCGGTTGTTTGAACACTAAATGTCACAAGATGCTAGTGTGACATGCAGACGTTCGCGTGGCACACTACTGTCTAGATGCATCACACTACAAAACGACAAGAATGAGAAAAACACAAGATTTGACGCAAAGCTGACGTGCGAAGGTATAAGTTGCTAAAAAGGGGTCTTTCAAGCATCCTGAGAGGGGAAAAAGGCTGATGTAAGGGATAAAATGAGCCTATACAAGTGCTAAGGGAGTGGACACTAAAGCAAATGCAAGAATGTATGTGAAATTGTAAGGGGTGCAATTTTACGACATTACAGAAAGAAGCCAAGATTGAGATCCCTAGAGATTTGATGCATAGAGAAGTGGGGATTGGGCCTTTTGAATGATCAATACTAAAATAAATAAGGCATAAAACATCCTAGATCTTCGAAAAGGCTAATGCTAAGAAAGGTTGAGATTTCAAGGATTGTGGAAATAGAATTTACTCAACAACTCAATGATGATGGAAAAAAATTCCCATCTTATGGAAGGTAAGGAAGGAAGGAAAAAACCTAAAAAATATACAAAAATGAAGGGGTGAGAAAGTGTGGGGAATCGAGGATCAAGATACTAATCAAGAATCAAGGATTGGAGATATATGATACTTCATACCTTAAGGTGAGGTGCAAAAGAAAATTTTGGGGGTCCATTACAATAGAGGTCAAGACTCTAGAAAATCAAGTTTTAGGGATAAGAGCAAACAAAAGTATGATTGCCAAAAGGGAGATAATATAGGAAATTAGGGATTGGAAGAGTCATTTATGCAATAAATAGTTATTTAAATCCTTAAAGTTTTGGACCCAAAAGTAAGAGTGGCAAAACATGGGTTTAAGAACTATAGAATACATTGTGATTGAGTAGACATGTAGATCAAAGCCCAAACCTACAACATAGAGAAACAAAGAAAAAAGTGGGAAATACAATGACTAGCAAACAAGTAGGAAGACATCTAGAGGCTCAAAAAATAATATCGATAAAGGAGCCCTGGGATGAAGGGGATTAGGAGACTTCCTAACAAAGTACCTTGTTAAGCAAAAACCTAGAAACTTGAAAGATACCAAGGACTTGGAGAAAAATTAGGAATGTAGAGAAGCGAGGATTGGAGGAAAAACATGCCAATAGAAAAAACCTAAACACCCACCCTAGGAATAAAACTAAACTTAACACCCTCATACTTGAAAAATTTGAGAATTTCGACAATTTGGGCACATGACCAAGACATGAGAGGAGGTAAAAGGATGACACTAAGCATAAGTTTTATTGTTTGGATGGTGGCTAATATCATAATTCTTCTTCAATTGATGATTTTTTAATTTTTTTCACATAAGAGTTTTAGTCTTCACATGACAACCATATAATAATATTTTATCACTTGATTATAGATCCAAAAATTTCATAACAAGAGTTGGTTGGAAGTTTCTTTTAGAAATTTAAATGCAAATACATTAGATGAGGTATTCACAATAGATTGAAGCTGAATTTAGGACCACTAGAGATAACATTGGATAATTTATAATGATTACATCACTATAGAAGGCTTTTTTGATGAATCTAATGATATAACTTAGAAAGTGAACTTTTAAAATGATGAGGCTATATGAGAATGACATCAAAAATTAATTCTCTTGAAAAATATTTTTTTAATAATCTAGATATATAATTCATTGATGACAAAAGAATACGTAATTGACAAGCCTTATTAAAATAGCTATCTCATACACATTACTAAAACATTCAATCTTGTTTGATTTGATATTTTATAACATTCCTTTAACCCCTAGTTCATATTTGTGTGGTCATCCTTCATTGCTTTTTATATTATAGATATGATTACGTATACAAGCATAAGGAAAGTGCTCATATAGCAACAAAGGAGCAAAATGTAGTGGAAGATATCTCACAATTTTAATTAATGTCAAAAAGAAAAAAATGTTATGTGATGACATATTAAGAAATTTCGAATAATAAATCAAACTAACAAAATGATCATAAGAAAGTCACTAGTACATTTACTAATACTATTGACACATTTGGTAGGGATATTTAATGTATTTATTGAATGAATGATAAGCTAACACTTGTTTGTGCATTAGGGAAGTAGTACTCTCGAACATATACCAAAATCTTTATAAGATCCAACAAATTTCTAATTTCATTTGATGGCTAGCCTTAAACTTGCTTGTCAGCTCTCCTCATGTACATAATCCCATTACAATTATCATTCATCGTTTTCATCATCAACATGTTGGAAAGGGAGTGGCACTGATTTAAATGCTCTGTATTTCCCAACATTGTTGAGGTGCTCATTTTCCAGCCTGTTCAATAAATCAAATAAAAATCATATATTAGTAGAGGCATAGTTTGCATACACCAATGAATTAATTGTGTAACTTTAATTAAATAAATAATGAAATACTAATTAAAGGAGACATTTGAGAAACCTGAAGAAATTCCATATCCCACGTCGAATGATTTCTAGACATGCAAATATTGCAATTGTTGCATTTAGATGGAGACTTTTTATATTGAAATTCATAACTGATTGGACCCAAGCAAACCTGAGAAGTACATTTAAAATCTGTAGTTTTGCACAAGAGTTAGATAGGTGTATGTTTTAACTATCTGAAAAACTCAAAATCTTTAAAGAAAAACATAATGAAACATAATCCATTAATGCATGGGGCTCTGAAATCAGTTATAAACATGTCTATTAACACAATTTACAAGGAAATAAACGAATTTATACGCTACAGATATTCAGAAAAATAGGCTAAAATTTATTGAGAAGGCTACCAGTAACTTATTTTATTAAATTTTTGAGATGTACTTAATATCATATAGCATAGAATTGTTATATTCAGAAAAACACAGGCTTCACTTATGTGTTGTTACAAGTGTTATTTTCTTTATATTTGATAATTATATTTTGGAACAGTTTCTTGTTGCGCCTGTTAACGAAGCATGACAAATGCATAAAAAGGGATGAATGGGATGCTTTTGTTGATTCATGTTAGAAACATTGATGCACTTCACAGTTCACAGGTTTATGGTTATTATTGGGCATAGAGGTCATAAGTTTGGAGTTTGTTTAAGCTTGGACACTAGGTAGTGAGAATAGCTGGGTGAAGAACTAACGTAGCCACAAAATGGAGACAATTTGAGGGAAGTGCTTCATTTTATCCAGCTATCAAATTTATTACTGAGAGAGAAAGCGACAAATATTTTATTCTTGATATATGGTCGATACTAAGATTACCAAATAACATGGATATTAGGGATATCTTTCCCTTCTTTTCGTTTTACCATAGATAAACGCGTCTAAGGAGTAAAGAATATGCTAAAATCTGTTATATTTCTTACTTTTTAAAAATGCCCAGAAAACAAATACATATTTCAATGTAACTTTTGATGTGGCCATGGATATGCATTGAAAGGGGATGGATGGGTTTTATGGAAATGCGAAATTCATTCTGAAGACATGTCCATTGTGAGTAGATATTCTTTGTATCATGGGATGAATGAATGAATGAAGACTTTTAATAACGTCCACGATGCCAAACAACCTATGGGACCCACAGATCACCAACACAACAGAACACCACAACAGTCCGGGACAAAACTAACCACCACCCAGCAATTACTTAAGCTTCCTTTTTTTTGCATCTTAGATCTTCTGCTGTGTATTTTAATCAAGTAATCAGCATTTTTGTTATTTTCTCTACTTCAAGCAAGCTACACAAGATGTCCACATTTGAAATCTCGATATAATTGCCCTGAATATCCATATAAGCCGGACATTCCATGATATAATGCCATTCCGTTTCCACTAGCTCTAAAGTATAAAACCTGCATATCCTATCTGCCCACTCTCCTTTAGGTGTGACCTAGTTCTTAGCTGAACTATTAGCATTTTCACTTTCCATTTTATTTTTGCTCCTATATAATTCTTTTGAGTATGGTCATATGAAGGATTGAAGTGCTTGATGTAATATTCTCTTTTTCTTGATAACTCCCTTGCCCACATTTTTTCTTTTAACTTTTTCCTAAGTTACCAGATTCGTACCCACAGGCCTCGAACCTGGTTCGGGTGCGAACCTGGTACGGGTACGCGCTGGGCACGCACCCTGTGCATACCCAGCGCGTACCTTGCCCAAAGGTATGCGGACCCGGGGGTACCAGCCGCGTACCCGGGCAAACCACTGAGAACCCAAGGCCCAACACTTAAAAAGTGGGCCCAAAAGTTAAAAAAAAACAATTTTTTAATTTCTATTTTGCCTCTTAACCCTAAAACGACCCAATATGAGGCCTTTCAACACTAAAACATTTCATTTTTACCTCTCATTTTGCTCTCTCCATATTTTCTTTCCATCTTAGCATTTTGAAGGGAGGTGATTGCATTTGAAGGAGATCGATTGTGGAGTGGCAAATAGCTTCTACAAAGGAGATTTAAGTGTTCAAGGTATGCATTTAAACCCTATTCTTTAATCTTTTGATGAATTTTTTTAAGTTTCTTAGTTTTTGATGGATTTTTTCAAGTTTGTGAAGAAGTTTTTCAAATATATATATTTTTTTTCATTTTTTTTATAGATTGCAACAATGGCCAGTAGTCAAAGTTCAATGGGTGGGGATGGAAGCCAAAAGTTCAAAATTGATAAAGGATCTCCTTTATGGAGACATACCACACGAATTTCACAAATTCCTGGAGGTGGGGGGTTTGTTTGGAAGTGTAATTTTTGCAATGTACAATATAATAGCTCCTACTACCGAGTGAAACTTCATTTTATGGGCCCTGGTGGTAAAGGGATTAATATGTGTGTGGGCCCAGATAAGAAGGGGTTTTCTGCTGTACAAATAGCAGCATTTATAAAAGAACAAGAAGATGCTGACAATTCATTGCAAGAGGAAAACAAACTAGTTATAGTTCCGGAAAGAAAAAAACAACATTACCCACTCATCAGATAGTTAGGCCCTCTAGACATCCCTTCTTGTCTATACCCTCTACGGAAGAAGAAGATGAAGAACCAGAAACCACCACCCGCAAGAGAGGTCCATTAGAGAAGGCATTTAAAATGGAGGCAAGAGATATTGCTGAAGAAAAAATTGCACGTTGCCTCTATGCCAATGGTCTTCCATTCAACTTGGTGAGATCACCATATTGGAAGGACATGGTGTCAGCAATAAATAGTGCACCTCCTGATTTCACAAGTCCTGGGTATGAAAAGGTGCGTACCACCTTATTGCAAAAAGAGAAGAAATATGTAGAGGCCCAACTAAAACCAATTAGAGATTCTTGGGTTGAAACAGGTGTATCTATTGTTTCCGATGGATGGAAAGATTGCAAAAACCGTCCATTGATTAATGTTATTGCAGTGTCCCCCAAGGGGGCAATGTTTTTGAGGGCGGTTGACTGTGAAGGGGAAGTGAAAGATGCAGAGTTCATTTCCAGGATTCTCATTGACTCCATAGAGATGGTGGGTAGTGAAAATGTTGTCCAAGTAATTACGGACAATGCAAAAGTTTGCAGGGCTGCAGGTGCTTTGGTAGAGGCTAGATATGAGCACATCTTTTGGACACCGTGCACCGTACACTCCCTCAATTTGGTGATGCAAGCAATTGGCAACCAAATAGAGTGGGTGAAAGAAATATACCAGGAGTCTGAGGAGATCTAGATGTTTGTGACAAACCACCATATGTCACAAGCAATTTTCAGAACTTTTTCAACATTGGAATTGTTGAAGGTAAATTTTAAAATTTAATTTATTTAGTTTCATTTATCATTTATGTCATGTTTTACATAATTGAATAAAATAATTTTTTGCATTATTTACATATTTTAAATGTGTTATTAACTTACTATTAACATGTTCTTAGGTTGCCGAGACCCGGTTTGCATCTCACACAATTGTTCTGAGACGACTTGTGAAGGTGAAAGATGCATTGAGTCAAATGGTTATTAGCAACCAATGGGGTATATGGAAGCAATCAAATTCAGAGAGGGCCCAAAAGGTCAAGGCATTGATCTTGCATGACGATTGGTGGGATCGTGTGAATTATGTATTGGAATTCACCGAACCTATCATGTCTATGCTTCGGTTTGCTGATACAGATGAACCATGCTTGGGGGATGTCTATGATAGCATGGACACAATGTTGGAAAAAATAAAAATAGAAATACAAAAAAAAGAGAATGATCCTGAAGACACCTTGTACAAAAGGGTGGAAGCAATTGTTCTTCATCGTTGGAACAAGATGACAACTCCATTGCACCTCCTTGCATATGCCCTATCTCCGAGGTACTATACCACTGAAGTACTTTCTATCCCAGGGAGAATACCGCCATATAGAGATTCTGAAGTTGCTAATGGGTATAAGACGGCATTTAGTAGAATGTTCAGTGATCCAGAAGTGCATGCAAGTGTCATGAGAGAATTTGGAATGTTTGTCACAGGAAAATCAAAAAATCATACCGCTTCTGTTGCTAGAGACCAATACAAAATGGATGCTCTTACATGGTGGTACCTCCATGGTCAACATTATATGTACCTCCAACCTCTTGCAATCAAGATCCTCTCACAAGTAAGTTTTTTTTTTTTTCCACTTGTATTGTAAAATTTAACACTTAACATTCTTGAATTTATCTTGCATTTTTTTATTTTATTTTTAATTTTGTTGGTTTTCTATCCAAGTTGCAAGCTCTTCTACCACTGAACAGAATTGGAGTACGTACTCCTTTATCCACTCAGTGAAGCGTAACCAGTTGGCTGCAAAAAGCGCCGAAGACTTAGTGTATATTCATTCCAATTTGTGTCTTCTGTCACGTAAGGATCCTCAATACAGGCAAGGGGCAGCGAGGCTTTGGGATGTAGCACCCGAGTCTACTGACTTGGATGCAACCATTCAGGATCTTGCTAGAACCACTATGGATGATGTGGGTGATATTGATGACATATCACATGGTGTTGGATCCGCTTTGGGTTCAAATGATGATGATTTTGAAGTTGAAACCGCTCAAAATCCAAGTCATGATGATTCTGACAATCCTTTTGATGATTGATGAGCACTTGAACAATGAACATTGAATCATGTTTCAATGTTTCATGAACTACATTTTGTAATTCAGTAATTTTATTTGAATATTTTTCAACTATCAATTGGCATTTAATATTTATCTTTGGCATTTGGCATTGATCAATGATCAAGTATCATACTATGATATGATTTAGTTTTACAATTCTCTATATTTCTCTTATTTTTTTGTATATATAATACATATATATAGATTTATAATATATTAAATTATTAATATATATATATATACACACGTACCCATACGTACCCAAACCCCTAAAAAATTTTTGCCCGTACCCACGTACCGGGTCCCCGAACCCGAACCCGTCCCCGAACCCGAACCGGTAACTTAGACTTTTTCTGATATGTACATTTTGATTGCACTATTATTATTTGGGAAGTCTTTTGTGCTGCTACACCATTTACTCACCCACGTGTTATTTTGCTTCATCCACGTGCTCTTCCTTCTATTTAATTTCTCTTTTGCTGCCATTTTGGACTAATGAGACATCTCCATGTTTTCTAGTCTCTTTATATAACTTAGTAATCGAATCATAGCTGGTGACTCCACAGGTAAGGCCCCTGCTTCAGCTAGGGAGTGTTTTCATTATGAAAATGTCTCTTGATTCCATCCAATTTACATTGTCCATTGTGAACTCATCTCTCTGCTTATATGCATATCCATATATACCTGTATTTCTGTTTTCTGGTTTACATACTTTGCGCAGTTGTTTAGCATATGATTATATGTTACATGTGTGTAGACAGGTCAAACATTTCTGTGATTGAATGTATTACCAGAAATTATAGATGAAACATGAAAGATGCAATATAGCCTGACAACAACTGAAAGAAGATTTCAGAACTTTGCATTAAGTCTTAAAACCTCTAAAACTACGCTATCTGATTTAAATCCACATCTTATACTCTAATTTCAGTGGCTTCTTAGGTGAAGCTTTTGAATCCTGTTCTGCATTTCTGGAGGGAAGAAGATCTTACCAGGGTCCAGGATTGACAATTGTTTAGGAAAATTTATTTTCATTGCTACCCATTTTTGCTTAAGAACTGTCTCCACATGTTCCTGATTATGTGCAGAAATTGATCTCAATAACAGTTTGCCAAAGAAATAACTCTATAGAGTTCAATGGTCAATACGAGCATCAACCTTTTGATTATGCGAAAGTCACTTCTAGACGTATGAATTGTAAATGTTATGGTTGTTTCTGAAGGGAAGAAAATCTTACCATGATTCACAATTGTCTAGGAAAATTTGTTTCTATTGTGGCCAGTTTTTAGTAAAGAACTGTCTCAACATGTTCCTGATTATGTGCAGATATTAATCTTGTTTACTGCCCAATTCTACTTGCTTCAATATCACAAAGAAACAGTATAATAAATGCCATAAGTTATAAGATTTCATAACAGCCATTACACAATGATTTCTTGATATATTTCATTCATAATTATACAAGTTTGTTCAGGGAAATTCCATATATGCGGTCTCCCATTCTCTTTTACAATAGTAGTTTATAAAGTGGCCAACGATTGCTAAGAACTACCAACTGTCGGCAATTTCCAACCATTTACATCTAATAACTATGCCAACCACAATTAAAACTAATAGAATTATTTTGCTAACTGCAACTCTTACTAACAGTTTGCTAGAGAAATAACTCTAGTGTTCAATGGCCAGTACTAGCATCAACCTTTTGATTATGCCAATGTTACTTCTAGATGCAAGAATTGTTAATCTTATGGGCACATAGCAACAATATGTCCTACCCAGGTCTAGGGGTTCAGACCCAGAAAACCAAAATACACAGAAGTATTTGGAAAAGACCAATTTAAAATATATACATGATCGGGTGGAAATATAGATTGATCTTATTCCTACCCAACATAAGCAGACTGATGAGGCCAGTTGACCTACTTGTTATCCATTTTATATTATGTAATTGTAAGATCAATCTATTGAACCTGCCTGCCTTGCTTGATCTCTTGGGTTGTTATTGTGACGTATTTATCCCCCACCTGTGGGGTCAATTTTGAGATGGTAATTGAGACTATGTATGGTCTTATTCTCATCCATAAATAATGGAGATTAATGATACTTTTGTATATAGTGTTGCAGATCTATTTTGGGGTTGTGAATTTGGTTGTGGATCCAAATATGGACTTGTATCATGATGTGAGAAAGAGGATAACCAGAGTGGAAGAAAAAATAAGACAAAGGTAGAGGCAGAAGCTAACAAAGGACCAGCAATATGAGTAGCAAAAATTAGAGTATGAGTTGGAGTAGTTATGGTGGATGTTGGAGGAATATGAAACATGCAATAAAAAGAAAGCAAAGTGAAAGAAAGCAATAGCGAAGTCATTGAAGAGTTGTGAGAAGGTGAAAAAGAATGGTGAGGATAAATACTCACATTGTGAGCAAGAGTTAGAGGAGGAGATCCTTGGGAGCCCAATATGTGATGAATTCTTTTGGTTTTAGAGAACACAACCAGCAATAAGTAGTTAGAGGAATGCCTAGAAAATCCCATCATTGATGAAAAGCAGTGTTACCCCAAGTTTCCGGGACGGGGACGGTAGGGGACGGCAGGGGACGGCAGAACGAGTCCCCAAGTTTCCGAAATTTTCAGGCCAAATTTGGGGATGATGGGGGACGGCTATATAAAATATAGAAAAATTTAAAATATATAGGGAAACATTAAATATTCATATGAAAACAAGGATAAAGCATGCATATACATTATAGAAACTTAGCTTATAACATTTTTGTTAAGAATTCATTGCCAATAAGGTTTTTTTTTTCAATTACGATATGAAAATCAAAATAAAAAGAACATGGTACATTGTTGCCGTCCCCCTGACCGTTTCTGGGACGGGGACAGGGGGGTTTAGACCTGGGGACGCGTCCCCGGGTAACACTAATGAAAAGGGAGTAGAAGATCATCACCTCTTGGAGAAGGAATGAGAATGATTGAGAGAAATAATAGAGGAATCTATATTTTTTATGCAATAAAAGAAGATGGTGCAAAGAAAGAATTGTCTTGTGGTCAATCAAAGATTTCTAGACATCAAATAGAGTCAAGAAACAAAGACCTCATAAAAGAGAAAATGGAAAGCATGCTTGAATGGCATAATGCAAAGGAGGAAGCACCTACGGGAATTTTTTATTCCCTTAACTTGATTTTTTTAATGGTTTATGTATAGGTGCAATAGGAGGTATGAGTGATGGAAAGAGCTATGACAATTTCCAATGGAGGAGGACGACTAAACCTTCAAGGAGTTGCGAAGAGAGGAATAGAACTAATTAGTGGAGGAGGATCTCTGTTCCAACAAGAGGCCATGAGTGAATGAAGAAAATATGTGAAAATTTGCAGATGTACCCGATTTAGTAGAAGGGAATTGTAATGTCACCTTCTCGAGTATGATCAGTTTGTGGATAATTAGCCTATTTTTTGAGTTCTCCCATAGGCTAATTGGTGAGTAAGGGAGAAATCCAAAGTTCTTGGAGAGCATAGGATTAATCAAACTATAGTGTTGTGCTTGGCAGCAAGTTCAATCGGTCTTGGTGAACCTCTTGGCGCTTTTAGAATTGATCTTTGGCTTTTTGGGAGCTCTCCAAACTTCTTGAAGAAGTTTGTTATTTTTAGAAAGTCACCTAGTTGCTTCAGTTCATCGTCCTATGACTTCAAGGATAATTTAGTATTGTTAGAATTATATTTTTGTATCATTTTGATACTTTCCACAACTTGGGTAAATTATTGAGTTATTAAATAATTATTCATTTAAATTGAATAATGTTGAAATATTAAAAACAACTTAGTGTAATAATTGGCAGAGCATAGGATAATTTGCAAATGTAAGAAAATATGTGATATTTTGCATATGTGCCCAATTTTTTGGAAGGGAATTACAATGTCACCTTCTTGAGTATGATCAGTTTGTGGATAATTAGCCTATTTTTTGAGTTCTCCCATAGGCTAATTGGTAAGGGAGAAATCCAAAGTTCTTGGAGAGCATAGGATTATTTAAACTATAGTGTTGTTCTTGGTAGTGAGTTCAATTGGTCTTGGTGAACCTCTTACTGGTTTCAAAATTGATTTATGGCTTTTTGGGAGCTCTCCAAACTTCTTGGAAAAGTTTGTTATTTTTAGAAAGTCACCCAGTTACTTCAGTTCATTGTCCTATGACTTCAAGGACAATTTAGTATTGTCATAATTGTATTTTTGTATCATTTTGATACTTTCCACAACTTGGGTAAATTATTGAGTTATTAAATAATTATTCATTTAAGTTGTTTAATGTTGAAAATATTAAAAAACAACTTGGTGTAATAATTTATTAAAAGGGTGTTATAAGTTGTGTTTCAAATTGGATGCCTACAAATGGGAGTCTTTTTGCTGCTCTTTATACATGGATCCTGCTATATATGGTAAACCACCTTTAGGTCTTCATGCAGATATTATTCCAAATGAAGGTGTTATTACTCATGGATCCATGATTAGCAATGATTCTAGTCAAGGTTTATCTTCTTCCAAATTAGCTAGCTAGTATGGTAGAGGATTCTCCATTTTACAAAAGTTTCATTATATCAGAAAAGGTTTGGTGTTGAAACAAGTAGCCATATTATAACCCATCCAAGCATCAGTAAAACGTAACACTACTAGCATGGGTTATTCTCTTACTAAAGATAAGAATCCAAAAAGCACACAAGAAACAATATTTCAATCTAAGTTTGCAATTAACAATGACAAAGACTTACCATTGCTCCACCTTGAGTTGACTTCTATGAGCTTGCTGGATACTCCTTTAAATACTTCTGCTAACGACAAATTTATTGCCGAATTCTTGGAAGTTTATGAGGATTTACCTAAGTTCCAGCATGATAGAGGTTTCCCATATGTTGAGGTTTATTCTTACTTTGAGGAAACCTCTCCTTCTCTAGGTAATCCTCCAAACTCATCTGATGCTTAACTTGATAAACCCTTTATCGAAGAAAGAGATACATTTACTATTGATGGTTCTTTTGATGTTGAAATCCAAACAAAACTAAGAAAGAAAAAGTATTGAAAATTGACGAATGTTTAAACATTTTTTAGGAACATAATATTCAGTTGTATCCATCAAAAATTGATAATTGATGAATGTTTAAACATTGGACTTTATTGTGACAGTTTTTCTGCTCATATTCATGGCTGCTATAGCAAAGGGCTTGGAATTGCAATAGAGAGTTGTAATTGATTTTGGGAAAGTTGTTTAGTGTTGTGGAGTGTTCTTGAGTAAGTCTAAAGACTGCTATCAATTGTAACAAATCCAGTTGGGAGTGAGTGTACCTGTAATATCCCTTGCAATATCTAACTTCAATTTTCTGATTTTTATCTTCAAGGAATATTGTCAAACAATTTGTGTGCAAAGTTATTGTTTGCTGGTCTGATTGTTTCAGTCTGATATAGATGCTTTCAAGTGATAACCAATGCACAAGAATGATTGCAAAAGTCTCTTTAATGTCTAAACAAGATCCTAGATGCAATGCAAACTCTTTTTTGTGTTTTCAAATGCAAATAGATGAAGTATCATATGAATTAAATGCAACTACAGCCTATTGGCATTATGTCAAATAGTTGGCATACATTTTCATGTAATTTTCAAATGGACAATACAACAATAGAAAGCTCCTAACTGCAGATATCTTATTGAATATGCAACCTTTCTACAATGATGATGAGAGAAGATGCCAAGACTCTTGGCTTACATCCACATGAATAAAGCTCAAATCTGATACAAACTTTCACCTACAGCAATACCTTCTAATATGCATCTAAATGACATGAAAATAACATAAAATATTCAAAGGAACCTGTAGCTTGAAGTCTCCTTGAGTCCCCAATGAAGAAGCAAGCAATATCACAAAGAATGAAGACCTCAAGAGCCCAATTTCGAATTTCTGAATCAGCCGCCCCTGTTCTGATGACAATGATTTTTATAAAATAATCCTCAAAGATTCCAGGCCTCTATAAGCATTAAATATGATCAACAAGACCCAAGGAAGTGAGTGCCCCAAGCTGAAAGAGAAATCAATGGAAGTAAAGGCTCTTGCAAGCAAAATCATGCCTCTAATGGCATCCCTGATATGACTGAGTTCTATCTTCAGAATCTGAAAATAATATCAGACCTTCTCCTTCCAATATTCGATGCCAAGAAAGAATGCAACGCTTCTCCAAAACCGTACTCCTCAAAATTGGCCCTTGGCCACTAATTTTGACACAATGAAGTGACTGAAGTATCACCTCCAAATTTGCAACCCTTCAAGAGATATTTCACTCCCTCAGTTATGCTATCAATGGGAGTTGATGTTCCCAATGACAAGAAATCACTATGCAGAAACCCTTGGCTCCACAACTGAAATTGACAAGTTATTCTTCAAATCTGGATGATAGGAAATGAACCCTCAATGTCTATTTATTCTTTTTCTCCAAGAGGTCGGCCCATAAAAAATAATATAAAATTCGACTTCTAAAAGCTTGTCATAATAATATTTTAATATTGCACTTTATAATAATATAAAATATAATCTCACTAACAAAGTGCAACATAACATCATAATATAACATAAGGTTTCCAAAATTAGAAATATCAATGATGAATATTGGTAAACCTTCATATGACCAAGAAATGAGCCAACCAATCAACTGGGTAACTACCAAACTACCCTCTAATCATGCCCCATTAGCCTACGAGGGCCACTAATAGGCTAATCATGCTGATGTGTCACTGTCTAATTGGAAGGGGACATTACAGTACCTCACATTTATGGTGGAGTTTTACCCACAAAGGGGTTTCTCCACATTACTTTCTTGTCTTCTTTTATTGGTAGCATCTATAATTTCTTATTTGATGCTACATATCTCATTGTTGTTTTAAGAATTCAGTTATTTATTTGTTTTCATAGCCTAACTCCTTTCATTTGACAATTTGGCGACTGCATGTGAGGAGTATCCTCCCAAGTTAGGGATCAACTAGTTAGTGACTTTGGGCAATAGGTTGAGGAATCTTGTTCTGCTAAGGGTCATACGAATGATATTATTAAGTGCAGACTGTAACATTGCCTGCTACATATAAATTAATAATAAAGGAGTTGACTATTAGAAATCAAGTATTAGGCTCTAGTTAACATAAACTATATATCTACAATGTAAAATAAATTATCAAAACATGGTAAGTTCAACACCTTTCAATGGTTAAATAAAATGAACAGGGCCTAAGTAATATAACATTTTCATGAAGTAAATAAACAGTGGAAAGGGGATAGAATTAATTAAATTGTATAGGGTTCAAGCTTTGCTCACCATGGCTATAAAATATATGCTTTTCTGTTCTATAATGAGCTTGTCCCTCAACCAGGGGTTTTGTGAGCTGCGTTGTAAGAGTCCCCAATCAATAACAATGTCCCAATATATACTAACAATGGTTGCAATTGATGACATAAAGAAAGACATTATTCTCCAGCCTTCATGTTTTGTCTGGCTATATGCCGTTCTCATTACAACAGACACAATTGTTGAAAAGTACTTTAAAGCATTATATCCTTGCATTGCATCCCTTTCTTCAACCAAGCGCCTAACACACTGCAAGACATACTTGAAACCATAAGTGGCTTCCATGCTGTAAACTAATTGCTCATTGACCGCCACATTTTTCTTAGAATGAAATACATTGAAATAGTACCTAGCACTTAAATTACTTCAAAAATTAATGTCATGCCATAAACATAAGCATGTGTACTTTTAGAAAAGAGAAATATTTCTCTAGAGGAAGAACCTGAAGAAATCGAATCCAATAAGGGATCACTGCTAGAATAAAATAGAAGGTGGTATATGCATTATTTGCCTTGACCGTGCATGCTTCATTTGAGCTTCTTTTGAAATCTCCTGAGCTGTAGTAGCATATGAAGTACTCAAAAATCCTTATTGCCTGTACCTGAAGGACATGAAATCTGAAATAATTATAACTTGTTTTTTCAGATGAAAGGTCAATTATACTATTGAAAGGGAATACTACAAGAATCCTTTGTCCACTAGAAGCAAAAAATCCCAAGGATCAATGGCAGTTAGTTACATCAGACTTCCAAATGGAAGCATTATAAAGCATATTCCAGAAGGGCATATATAAAACCAAACAACATAGAACTACCATAGCAAACATAGGATGTCCTTATAGTAGATCACAACAAAATAGAAAACATAAAAAACCAGTTCCTTAAGTAATTAAGCATATAAAAAGTTAGGCATCCAGTGATAGTCCTCTTAGCATTTTTATTTGTTTTTTACAAGAAAACAGAAAACAGAACAGTGTGTATGGATAAACTTCTCTTCAAATAATGAGGGGAAGCTCCCTGAGACCTAAAGTAAAAGTAAACTCTAAGCTAAACTTACTCTAGGAATAAAACTATAGACAAGATATACAAATATTGACACTACAATATTTTTTGAAGGTTTACATTATGAAAATGATTATTTGCATATGGCTTTGCCTTGGATACAAGCAACAAACTGTTATGTCATGTCCCATCCCTAATTGAGTTGGAAAAAATGTAATTTTAAGGCCCAATTATTGTTCTATTCAGGTACTCAAATAAAGTACTTTTCTATTAGATAATTAAATAACTTTAAGTTACTTTTTTATATTATTTTAATTTTAGGAGGGGAAAAAAAATTAATTAAGTGCCCAAAATTTAAAGCTTCTAAAGGAAAATCTATTGCCCTCATTTTGTATCTGAATTATGAAGGATGATGTTGCAGTCATCATAAAGAAATTGCACTTAGTCAAAGTGCCACAAAGGAGTCAAAACAATAAAAGTGCATTTATTATGAAACTATATCACATTTGAAAAGTGTCGATCAACATGAAAAAATGTGCCTACGACAAACGTATAATCTTGTGAAGTTTTTTGTGAAGTTTTTATTACATTTCCAAGTTGAAAATTGTGCCTTGTATAAAGTGATCAATCCTTTATCAAGTGACTAAATAAACATTATAAAATTGTGCCTCTAAAATTAGTACCTAGTCAAGCCTTCAACAATAACATGTTGTGATGACCCCAACTAATATTTTGTGCAGATAAATTATAGGTGTACTTAGTTTAACCAAAACTTATAAGAAAAGCTATATTTCCTTAATGATTACACAACATCAACACTCCAATTTTAACAAGTAAGCAAACAAATGATAGATAAATTTCATAACTATCCTTATATTAAATGAGTCGAAAATACATCACATTATGCTGCAATAGCAGTGGAATCAACATTGAAATTACACTCTTCAAATCTAGAACAAAATACAAATCATACAAAGTTGATGCAACTAAGATTCACCACCGTGAAATCTCATTCATGACCTTTGAATGAGATCATCTTGTACTGTGAAAGGGCTTTCGTTCTCTAATCATTGAAACCAAATGGTTTTTGTCTTTAGATCTAATTGATCCAACACAAGTGCTCAAAATAGTTTCGAGCAAGAATTTCATGTAGAATGCATAGATCCCTCCAAATCAAGTCTTTTGGCCCCCTAATACCCCAAAGAAGGATCTTGAAATCTGCATTAGATTCCACAATCTTCTAATTGGTATGCTACAAAGAATGCCCATACCTATCGGGCACCATATTCCATTGCACCATGTCTGCAAATGCATGCGCATGAGCCTAGATGTACCAAAGAAGCATGGGGAAATATTTCTTTTTGTGATTTGTAGATGTCCCTTGCATTAATGGCACCATTAGATTAAGCTACGTAGGCCAAGGAAGAGCTCGTGAAATCTGTCAAAATAGTGGGTAGGAAATGGTTTGAGGACCATTGGGGCTTGAAACCCATGACTATATTAAAGGTAGCAAAGCTAAGTTGTCGGTTCAAGTACGGGTTCAAATACAAGTACGGTATGTGTACGGCGGTACGGCAATATTTTTCTTGGGAAAGGGTATGAGAGTATATATATATATATATATATTTTATTCTATATATTATTTGGATGATGTTCAATAGAACTCAGCACATGAGGTCACCAAAATGCTCTACCCATGGAAGTGTAAAATCATAGTGAATCAAGGCCATCTTAGCTATGAAAAAGACAAGGCATCACAAATAAGAAAAAATAAGAAAATAAGATCCTGGCACAACTTCTCTCTCAAATCTGCTTTACTAGTTGATAAATCAATTTCTAAGAGTTAATGACATCCTTTCTTTAGCCCATCAAACACTTAAAATATATGAGTTCCTTGCTCTCTTATTAGTTTGTCAAATACACTGTACACTGTTGAAAATCTTGGCTTTCCACAGGCCTGTTCAAAGGTGCTTCAATGCTTATTAAGAATAAACTCACTCTTCATAGCCTGTCCAAATGACATAAGTTTTAACAGAATGCATATCCATTTAAACAAAATTGATCAACATTAATGCATGTACTCTCTGAGTTGTGACTTTGCTTTCTAGTCTCAGATAAAATTTTCTTCTCATCTGACAACAAGAGTGAAATATAGGATATGTGATAATCAAAGAAGATGGCATCTTTTGTCTTCCTTTGATTGTGAATACTTCAATTGTGTGATCTGCTCCCATATGTCAAATAGTCTCAGTCATTGACTGCAAGTTTTAGCCATAATTTGCTCATGACTGCTCATTCTACGTGGATATCCTTTTTAAAATCCCCCTAAATAAATTAAGAACTTTGAACTTGTGGTCTAGCTGATTGTGTTTTTTATCCCATGTAGATTTTATTTTCAAGGTACTTCTAATTGTGATGAGGTTAGAAAATATTCCCATGCCACACCACCAATGTGCTATGCCATTTTTTAGTCTTTACGCTAGAAAGCAAATCCACATATGTACCCTTGATTTTGGTCTCAGAATTTGTGTTACTGCAATCCATCATATACACAATTTTGTGAAGCTAACAAGATGCATGCTATTCTATGAGGAATCTTAGTGAATGATTTTTCCATATACCCTTGATTTTGGCCTCAAATTTTTTCTTTCTGTGGGTTCGACCAGGGTTGCTCCCTGGGCCCCCGAGTTCTTTGTAGGTCCTTCTATGAAGGACCTACAAAGAACTCGGGGGCCCAGGGAGCAACCCTGGTCGAACCAACAACAAACCACGACCGAACCAGAACCCACAATGAATTTTTCCGAGTACGAGGGGGTAAATAGGAGGACCCGGTAACTTAGTAGCAAAGGCTTCCTTCTTTATTTTCATCACGTGAGGTGCATGGGAATCCATGCCCTTAATATAAATATTGTTTTCTTGGTAGGAGGATCTAATTGGGGAGTTGTAGGGCCACATCAAATCATTAAGGAAAATCTAGGTTGTGCAAGGAGGTAGATGGGAGTGAACAATACCAAAGGCATAAATTTCAAAGTTCAAGGGTCAAGGATACTTCATGACTCTTACCACATGTCAGAGTTGTCAAGTTTTGAAGGGAAAGCATGAGGTTAAGACAAAGTTTGAAACATTGAAAAAGGTAAAGGTATGTTAGTAAGGAGAACTCTAGAATCTTGACAAGGAAAAGGGGATGGAAGCGGTGAATGGGAGAAAGGTACATCAAGATGGAAAATTTTGATATCCTAACAAGAATAAAGAAACAAGGAAAAACTGGTGGATAGGCATGCTGGGAGGGGAAAATCTAACAACAAAATGACTATTTCCTACTTTCATACCTTAACCCACTAAAAATAGGGAATGGGCCAATATTATCTCTAATTGGGAATAATTAGAAAAGGGGCATTACAAGTCTATCCTCCTCAAGGTTTCTTGTCCTCAAGCAATGCAAATTTGGATGCTCCAATATCTTTGAACTCTCCCACGTAACAACCTCCATTGATAGGTTATTCCAATGAACCAAATAATTTTGTGATATTCTTCCTCAATTTCTTCACTCTAGTATCTAACACTTCCTCAAGTATCAAAATCAACTTGCCCTCATCACCAAGAGGAAAAAGGTCCAATGAATGTAGAAGATGCTAGCCAAGAGGCCCTTTTAAACAAGAGACATGGAAGACATTATGAATCCAACTATTTTTTTGAAGCTCAAACTCGTAAGCCACTTCACCTACTCTCAATATTTTATAAGGCCCATAGTATCTAGGTTTGAGTATTTTTGTCCCACTCTTTTTGATGGAAAATTGTCGATATCGTTGCAATCTCAAGAAATCCATATCACCTACAACAAAAGACCTTTTAGTACATCTTTGGTCTAAATATACCTTTTGTTGGTTTTGTTCTTGTTGTATATGATCCTTAAGTGATCTCAATATGTCTTGACTTTGATTTACCAAATCACTTGTTGCGGGTATTCTACAATCTAAAAATAATAAATCAACAAAAGGAGCATCATATTCATATAGAACTTGAAATGGTGACATACCAATGGACATATGGAAGGTAGTGTTATAGCAACTCTCCTAGATGCAGCCATTTAATCCATGGAGATTGTTGATTCAACACATAATTTTTCAAATACCCCTCAATCCATTTGTTTACTATCTCTAATTGTCCATTTGATTGTGTGTGATAGCTAGTACTTGGAGTAAGTTTTGTACTTGTCAAGTGATTTTTTTTTCTAGAAGGAACTATGGAATTTTCTATCCTTGTCACTAACAATGTTTTTGGACAATCCATCCAATCTAAATATTTGTCTGGAAAAAAAATTGGCCACATGTGATTCCTTAAACTCTATAGTGATAGAAAAAAAGTGTGCATATTGAGTCAATCTATCAACAACATAAACACAATCTTTTCCATGTACCTTATGGAGTCTTGTGATGAATTCCATCGATATACTTGTTGATGTGTTTTTCGTGACCACACCAACACAGAATAAAGTTACCAACGACATCTCTATCCTCTCTTGAACAAAATCTCCTGCATGCTAAGATTGCTAGAAAGATCATGCATTCAACTCCAATGTTCCTTCATGCATGGATAGTCTCAGTTGGCTCGATGTGATTTGCTGGTATTTCAAGGGGACTTACAAAATTGTTCAACAATGGAGAAAGGAATTCGAATGCTCGAAAGGTTTGTCTATAAAGCTCTTGTTTCCTAAACTAACCAGAAAGTATTGAATTTAAAATGGTTGTAGGGATAAGAGGGTTCTAATCTACTCTAAGGCGTGGGACATGGCAATCAATTCTCACAGACTTCAACCAGGCTCTGCTTTGCCTTGCTTCAGACAACTTCCACAGAACTGGTGCAATCTTCAAGGGGAGTAACTAGAAATGTTCAAATTATAATTCAACAATGGAGACACCGTCACAACGATGCATGCCAACATGAAGATCATAATCGAAGTTAAGTCCGCAATATTCCAGTTGACCATGCAAGGTGAACCCACCATCAGCGATCCGGCTAATAGTATGGATTTAACGAAGCTTGCTTAAATTAAGCACCACATTCCACAACTATCGCCTACGTGCATGAAATGAAACTTATTCTACTTTAAGATTCTATTTGAATCGAAAGGACGAAGAAATCTTGCTAGCTGCTCACAACAAAAGATGAAATCATCATCAATGAAAACTCTTTTTATTGAGAGAGTGTTCACAAAAACTTCTTACAAAACATTCAATGAGAAAGTTTTCCTTCCTCTTCAATCTACACTATCAATCTATACTAAGCTATCTCTAAGCTGTCTCTCTATCTTCCTATCTCTGAGTTAATCTAATGAATTACAAATGAGGGGGGATGCCCCTTTTATAGTTGGCCCAGTCCAATGGACGACTCAGATTCAATTACAATGAAGGGCTCAGATTGAGCCACATAAACCCTAACCCTAAAAACTGCCACCAAGAAGAGTGGGGTAATAAATGAGCCATTAATGTCCACCATCCTTTTAGAAGATTCCTGTCTGGAAATGTGTTCACGTTGTTTTTGTTCTTCTGACTGTAAACTGGATGAGTCTAGTCACCCGTTTCTTGGACTGGTATGGTAGGCACGTTCATGATCTAACCCCAAGCCTGAAACCTCTTTCTCTTGCTTGACGATGATTTTCTCCTCAATTGACATTCTCTAACTCTGAACTGCACGAGGATAATTATTTCTCCACCCCTGATCCTGAAGGGTCTTCTTATCTTGGACTCGAGCATTTCTTCCTCGCCATCTACCTCTCTGAATTGAGTGCTTATTAGGTTATTCCAACACTTAGCCATTTCTTGCAACTTCTCTTCTTTCATGTTTTGGGTGCAACTGAGATCTCGTGGAGGAGCTTGAAACACATAACTTTATCTCCTTTCAAGGTTGTAATATCATCTTGGATTACTTGCTTCATCACTTCAAGTCATCGTGCTCCGGTCTTGGTGTTCACCCTACAAAACAAATAAAGAGAAGAGCATCAGAATACTTATAGTATACTTACCTAATCTCGACATTTTGATTTCCAAGGTTTGATTGGCCTCATTCATCATTTTCGCCCACAGACTTTGCCTTCTTCTTTACAACCTTTCATCATGGGCGGATTTGATGGGCTCTGCAAATTTCTTCATCTTGATGGTGCAATTGGGATGGTGGTGTTTCATTTCTCCCTAAGAAAATTTCTCACCTTGATGTCTTTTCCTTGAATATATTTCTCTACCCCCTCAACCTTCCTAGGGCGCATTTGACATGGTGCACTTTCATTTTCAAACACTTAGAAAAATTTCTTGATATCTCCAGTTGATAGGGTGCATCTAGGTGTGTCTTCTTCTAGTTTCATTCCTTAGAGAATTTGACTCAACCTATACCCCTTGGGCGTACTTTGCTTCTTGTGAACCTTAAAGTTGTGCCTTATAAACTTTTATCCAACTTGAGCCTTGGGAAATTTTATCTCCTTTTCGCCTTAGCCAAATTCCCAACCCATTTGCCTTAGAAATAATTTATTTCCTCCAGAAAATTCCATCAACCAAGCGCCCGAGCAAAATTTCCATCTTAAAGTCTCCGGCAGGGGGCGAAGAATTTCAAAATCGTCCCTTTGTCAAAGATATCTAGTACCCAGAAGGAAATTCTCTTCAGAAAACACCAAATTCATGTGTCTACAAACGAAGGGGTACTTTTAATTTTTGATTTTTAAACGTTAGAAAAAATATTTCTTACCAAAGTTTATTCTTATTCCTCCTATCTGGGTGTATTTTTAGGGTTCAAATTTCATTTCTCACTTAGAAACATTTCAAACTTCATGTTAGGCGCAAATGAGGGTGAGAGCTTCCATTTTTTAGGACTTAGTGAAATTTTCATCATCTTTGCACTCTAGGCGTATAAGATCCCTTAAGGTTTGATTCTCCACGCTTAGAACCATTTCAAGCTCCATCTCCAAGTGAAGGCGCATTTCACCCTTCATACTTTGAGTTTATTAGCCTTAGAAAAATTCTCCACACTTCCTCCTGAGTTAAGGCGCACTTAATCCTTCAAGCTTCCAGCTTCACACTTAGAATTTTTTTATCTCTCCCCTTCAAGTTGGGCACATTTTGGAGTACTTGCTTCAAGTTTATAACACTTAGAAAATATCAAACTTCCCCTTCAACTCTTAGGCGCATATGACTCCTTGTAGTTTCATTTTCCAACACTTAAACACTTTCTTGCTTCCTCAACTTGCAAGGGCGCATTTAGGAGGTGTTACTTCCAATTTAATGACTTAGTCAACTTTCAATCACCCTCTCCTCTCCTTGGGCACATATAGGGGGTCAAGCTTCAAGTTTAAAATTCCTTAGAAAAATTTCTCATGCTATCTCCTTCCAAGGGCGCATTCAAGGGCAGCTACTTCTTGTTGATGTGTTTTTCATGACCACACCACCATAGAATAAAGTCACCAACGGCTACCCTATTCTCTCTTGATCAAAGTATTCTGCATGCTAATATTGCAAGAAAGTTCGTGCGTTCAACTCCAAGGTTCCTTCAGTGCGAATAGTCTTAGTTGGATTGATGTGATTTGCTGGTATTTCAAGGGGACTTACGAAATTGTTCGGTAGCGGAGAAAGGAATTCAAATTCTCGAAAGGTTTGTCTATAAAGATCTTGTTTCAGAAGGTACTGAATGTAGATAGTGTTGGGTTAAGAAGGCTCTAATCTACTCTAAGGCGTGGGACATGGAGATCAATTCTCACAAGCTTCAACCAGGCTCTGCTTTGCCTCGCTTCGGACAACCTCCACAGAACCGGTGCAATCTTCAGAGGAGTACCTCAAGGTGTTCAGATCACAAAGCATGAAAATACCATCACAACGACGCATATAAACATACAGATCATGATCGAAGTTAAGTACACGATATTCCAGTTGAACACACAAGGCGCATTCACCATCAACGAACACACTAGTGGTATGGATACACGAAGTTTGCTCAAATTGAAGACCACATTCCACAATTACTATCTACTACTTGCATGAAACAAAATCTATTTACTTTACTTTAAGCCACTATTTGAATCAGAAGGACGAAAAAACCTTGCTAGCTACTCACAACAAAAGACGAAATTCACCATCAATGAAAACTCTTTTTATTGAGAGAGTGTTCACAACAATTTCTTACAAAGTTTTCAAAGGGAAAACTTTCCCTCTTCTTCAAACTATCCTATCAATCTATACTAAGCTACCTATAAGCTATCACCTAGCTGTCTCTCTATTCTAATCTCTACTGTCTAATCTAAAATGAGGTACAAATGAGGGGGGATGGCCCTTTATATAGCTGGCCAAGTCCAACGGACGGCTTAGATTACAATCGGCTGGATGGCCCAGATTGTGCCACCTCAGCCCTAAAAAAGATTTACCCTAAAAACTGCCACCAAGAGGAGTGGGGGAATAAATGAGCAATTAATGGCCACATCCTCTAGAAGATTCTTGTCTGGAAACGCGTTCACACTATTCCTCCTCAACTGCAAACGAACTGAGTCTGGTTGCCACCGTTTCAAATTCTTGAATTGATATGACGGGCACGTTTTCGATCCAACATCAAGCCTGCAACTTTCTTTCTCCTGCTCGACGATGATTTTTCTCCTTGATGTTGTTCTTCAACCTTGAAGTACTTGAGGATCATTTCTAACCTTTGGGTCTTCATCATTTCAATTATGGACTTGATCATTTCTTCCTTGCCATCCGCCTGACTACGTTGGGTGCACATTGGGTCTTCGAGGAGAAACTCCAACACTTAGCCATTTCTTGCAACTTTTCTTTTTTCATGTTTTGGGTGCAACCGGGATCTCGTGGAAGAGCTCGAAACTCATAACTTTATCTGTCATGTCCCCTTCTCAGTGACATCTCTCAGAGGACAGGATTGGCCTATCACACGACCCTCGTAGGCTGATTGATTGGATAGAGGGTCACTTCGGAGCTTGGCTCAGCTTCAGTTAGCAGAGATTGATCAGTGGTCTTTCGTTCTGGCTCGACCGGAGGCTTTTTACAGAATTGCTATTTTTAGCAGTTCCGGGCAGGCAGTGTGGGACCCCTGCTATTTTTAGCAGTATGGCTTTGGTGGCATCCGGAATCACTTCAGAGTTCGTCAGCATCAGACGGAACAGGAAACGGATAAGTAACGGGAGAAATATTAATATTTAATTACATTGATTAAATATTAATTAATTAATGTTTATAATATAAAGTTATAATTTAAAATTATAACTTAAGTGATTTTGCCTTGAGGGGTGCGCCATCATTAAAGGGGGCCAGTTTGACATTTAATTTATGATTTAAATATTTGACGGAGAACTATGGAGAAATAAAAAAATTAAAAAGTCAAATATTAATTAAAACCCTATTCTTGAGGAAATCGCACTTTTCAGCTTATTAGTGGATTTGCCTTGGGTTTTGAGCCATTATGTGATTATTGGATTTTGAGAACTGATCAAATTGATCTGAGCACAGACTTTAGGGTTTGAACTCGACTTCCTTGGGGAACGAGCCATCTCCAGCGGAAAGCAATTCAGAGAGTGTGGAATATCACTTGATCTATTGCCAGCAGAGGTTTTCTTATCCAGAGGAAACTACAGAGCTTCAGAGATTGTCTATTATCAGAGATTCTTCACTGTTTTGCATCCAGACGGTATTCATTCATCAAGGCGCCCATTACAGAGATTCAAACATTGCTATTTGGAGAAGTCCGTACAAAACTTATTGCTGTTCTGACAGGCCGTACTACTGTACAGCAGGCCGTACCACTTGAAAGAGCCGTACTCATCAAATAAAAAGAAACGCCTTTGATTGGGGTTTCCAGTTGGCATCATCTTAGGCGTTGGGATTGCTGGAGGCATCTGACATCATCAATCAGAAGGAAAAGGACATCATTTACCTCAGCTGTACCAATCTGTACTTCTGTTGCAGCAAATACCAGGTTCTTTAAATATTGAAAATTCACTATTTTATTCATTGCATGTATCTGGGTATTCTTGTAATCAGTAGAGAAGATCAAATAAAGATACTGGCATCCATATTCTTTCAATTCCAGAGTTATTTTATTTTTATTGAATTTATTCCAATTTATTGCAAAAATCGTACCTTTCATTTATTGCATCAAAAACACAAAATTTGCAAAAAAACCAAAAACCTTCAGAAAAACTTAAAACTCAGTCAGAAGCAGTGTCAGGGGGAAACTAGGGTTTCTACAGTGGTATCAGAGCTAAATCCTGCCATCCTTAGGGTTTAGCCATCACATGCAGCTGCAGGGAATCTGATACATGGGCTGTGTATTATACACGCAGACGCGCGTCTTTGATTGAAAGCAACTAGCTTGAGCGCATGTACCGTGAATCATGGCCGACAGTGAATGATAGGGGTCGGATGGGTGATGATATATACCGGTGACAGAGATCCCAATGTAATAATAGGGATCGTGATGATGTCAGGTCTTGGTTTGCACTCGTGGATATACGCAGCAGCCGAGATGTACCGACCGAGGTGTTGCAGCAGCTGGATGCTGGCACTACGTGAAGATTGGGTAATCTCGAGGAGACCGCCACCACATCGACGCATGACAGAGTGAGGCGTCACCTGAGAGCCCCTAGACCGGTGGTCGCTGACAGCCGATAGGGCCTGGCTTCAGGCCTACTTTCACGGTGACAGAGCCCCATGAGGCTATACCCGCGATGAGCACAAGGATTTATGGTTTACCATAACCTTATGGCAGCTAACCAGGAGTGGGAGTTGATACCTCCTGCAGTCAGAGAACGGATCTCTTCTGACCGTTTTGTTACACAGAGGCGAGAACATAACAGGGCTCGACAGGATTGGAGACCCCGGCAGCAGAATAATGATCTCAAACATGCAACCAACAGGCTTAATTTGGTGATGTTTGATGGGAGTGGGAAGATGACAGCCCAAGCTTGGATTAGCAAGCTTGACACATTCCTCACTTTGCGTCCGATGGCGGAGAGAGACGCTATTAGATATGCTACACTGCACCTCGAGGGAGTAGCATATGACTGGTGGCACCACGGCATGGTGACCTTACAGCACGACAGGATTACTACCTACCAGGAGTTCATGGATAGATTGGTAGAGAGGTTTGACCGGAAGGATCCGGAAACCTACTTCAGAGACTTAGCACAGTTGAGGCAGAGTGGCAGTCTTGAGGCTTATATCAGTGACTTTCAGAGGCTATCCGTCATGGTTCCGAGCATATCTGAGAGGAGATTGGTGGTACTCTTTATGGAGGGTTTGACCGAGCCACTGAGAGGCTGGATCAAAGCCTTTGATCCTCCATCATTACAGGAGGCAATGAAGAAAGCACGTAACATGGAGTTCGCAGCCCCGTCAAATAAATTCAACTCCAGAGGTTCTTCATCGTTCAGAGATAACAAGGGCTTCAATAAAAACAAGGATAAATCAGATTATAACAAAGATAAATCAGATTTTAAAAACGATTCAAAAGGAAAATCAGCGTTCCCACCTTTGGATCGTGAGGCCCTGAATGACCTTCGCAGGAAGAAGCTTTGCTTCTACTGCAAGGGACCATATGATGCCAGTCACGATTGTCCTCTAAGACCTAAGGGCAAGGCAAATCGTGTGATGTGGGCATATTATGAGGACTCAGAATCAGAAAATTCTGATCAGCCAGAGCATACAGATGATTCAGAGTCAGAGGCTCCAGAGCCGAGAGCAGAGATAGAGCCCGAGCTTCAGGTACAGGAGGCCCGTTTGTCTAGCATCCAGCAGGAGGGTTCTTTCAGGCTTCGTGGTGTATTAGCAGGTCAGAGGGTCATTACCCTATTGGATACAGGAGCCACGCATAACTTTATAGATGCTAGATTCGTTGAGAAACGAGGACTCATCACTGAGGATTTCGAGGGCATCAGAGTCAAAGTGGCAGATGGGATACACTTTGAGATGTGAGCGCATGATTAGAGATCTCCCCTTACGCTTGAACAATTATGAGTTCAAGGCAGATTATTACGTTGTTAATATGGGAGACATTGACTTGGTCTTGGGAATGAAGTGGTTACACTCATTGGAGGAGGTCACACTTCGTCTCAAGGATATGGAGATTCGTTTTGAGGTCGACGGGAAGACACACATCCTTAAGGCAATACGGGACAGCGACCTTAAAACAATTTCCTTTCGCCGAATGGAGCGGCTCATGCGTCATGACATGGTAGAGTGGGCTGCAGAGTGTCATCTAGCACCTTTACAGGAGGGACAGCAAAAGACAGAGTATCATCCGGACATCCAGCAGTTGAGAGTCAAGCATGACAAGGTGTTCAGTGATATTCCGCCAGGTAGACCTCCAGACAGAGGGATAGAGCACATCATTGAGCTCGAGGAGGGTGCGAAACCCGTTATGATAACTCCTTACAGGCATCCTAAAAGATTAAAGGATGAGATCGAGAAGACTATAAAGGAGTTACTTGCTATGGGTCACATTAGACCAAGCAAATCACCGTTCGCTTCTTCTGTTGTATTGGTGAAGAAGAAGGATGGAACGTTGCGCATGTGCATTGATTACAGGGTCCTGAATAAGAGGACAATAAAGAACCGATACCCGATACCGAGGATTGATGAGCTTATTGATGAGCTCCATGGTGCCTGTTACTTCACAAAAATTGATTTACGGTCGGGTTATCATCAGATCAGAGTCCGTGAGCAGGACATAGAGAAGACAGCCTTCAAATGTCATTGTGGGCACTTCGAGTTCGTAGTGATGCCATTTGGGCTCACTAACGCGCCAGCCACCTTTCAGTCTACGATGAACAGAGTATTTCATGCATTGCTGAGGAGGTTTGTGTTGGTCTTTTTCGATGACATCCTAATATACAGTCGGACTTGGCAGGAGCACTTGGCTCATTTGGAGACAGTGTTGAGCATATTGGAGAGGGAGTCCTTGTACGCCAAGGAATCCAAGTGCGACTTGGGAATGACCGAATTGTTATATCTTGGTCATATTATCAGTGCAGATGGAGTGCGCATGGATCCTGAAAAGATCCGCGACATTGTTGATTGGCCCACACCGGCAAACCTGACGCAGTTGAGAGGGTTTCTCGGTTTGTGTGGATTCTACCGTAGGTTTGTGAACGGCTATTCAAGACATGCAGCCCCGATGACAGATTTGATGAAAAAGGGGGCGTTTGTTTGGACTACTGAGGCACAGGAGTGTTTTGTGAATTTCAAAGAGTTGATGACCACTTGCCCTGTTTTGGCACTACCTGTTGGGTGAAAATTATGTAATCAACTCTCGACAGATTACACAACTTGGACTTCAGCCACAGCTATGTGAGATATGAATCTCTCCTCTCGGAAAGGGGAGGCGCCCTTCTTACTGCTAAGAGAAACAATAGTAAATCACAAAAGTAATTACACAATGTACACGAAATTCACGGAGTTGGGGGGGGGTGTGTTACATTCATTCTTCTCTCTTTTTTCAGAGAAGATGTTTTACAATGTTTCACGTGTTGGAAGTTCCGAATTCTTGATAACTTAAAACTAACAACCAGCAGTAATGCCAATATCTCTATCTCGTCAAAGCGAAGCGTAGAGATACCAGAAGCAATTAACAACAAACAAAAGAAAATAAAAAGGGAAAGCTCACGAAGGCACAAAGTCGTTCCGTAGCTTTATCAATGTTGGATCTGCATAAACGTACCGTTTGCTACGTTAGAAGCACAAAGTCTTCTTAGACGCAACAATTCTTCAAATAGCATGAATGATTACAAGCACAAAGTCTTGTAGATCATCCAACAAGAGTGTCAATAGCACGAACGATTACAAGCACAAAGTCTTGTAGATCCTTCGACAAAGTATCCAAGAGAATGAATAATTATAAGCACAAAGTCTTATAGATTATCCAACAAGAACATGCAAGAGTATAAATGATTATAAGCGCAAAGTCTTATAGATCACTCAACCAATGATAAACAAAATAACAATGCAATCTAAATAATAGATGTAACACAAAGTTTACATCAACCACTTAGAGTCTTTCAGATTCCTTGAACTAATCAATACCAAATCAAATCAACTTACAAAAAGTATTGAATCCAACGCAGTCCGGCTTTTTGCAATCCTTTCTTTATTGATTGAATCTCATTCACAAAGTATGAACTAAAGTTTCACAAGTTTGCTTAAAAAAGGGCAGCACTTCGCTGCAAAACACTAAAGGATCCTTTACAATGAAAATCCCTCACATTATATAGAAAGAGGGATGAACAAAAGAAGAAAAGAGATTGAGAAAATCAGGGAAAGTTAGGTGAGCGATTTTAGGAGATCTCACTCATCCTTTTGACCAAAGTCAAAGTGTAATTTGTTTTGAAAATATTACATCTTTGGACTTGGTGTAATTACAATTTACAAAATGACATTCAAAAATGTCGAGAAATATTTACAAGATGCATAATGGGATGCACCGGAAATGTCTAACACTGGAGAATAGGGGGCTGCTTTACGTTTCCTTGCATTGGGCGCGGAAGTCTTCAAATCTCCTCCTAGTCTCCTGCACGAACTTCTCATCTGGACCAACGGTGTAATCCACAATGGTGTGAATTCTGGTGATCGATCTCATGGCAGATGAGTGGAACTTTTTGCACCTGTCAAGATGCATCTTGAGGTTGTCCAATGTGAGCCTTGTATCACAAATGATGTTCAGCGAAGCTTCTGAGAAGTCTGAACGTTGATCAAATTGATGCCTTTGAAGATCGCTGATATTTCTGCGGCCGGTAGGAAGATACGATTGTCTTCAAGAAGTTGACCAGGCAACTCTCTGACACTTTTGTCAAGAATGTTACGATGCTCGTCGACATCTTCCTGTACTTGGTGAAGGTCTTCAACGAGAGATTGAACCACTTGAACCTCGCGGTTTCCGCTGATTCTTTACCTTCTTACAGTCTTTGTCGGAATTACC